>BGPR01003681.1:2648-89875 GCA_013235015.1 Araneus ventricosus
CGAATTGTTCTGACTAAACTGCAACTTTTTTTTCCAGTCTTTGAACTACCAGATCATTTCTCAAAGGACCTCTACGCAAACCCTTGCAGCGCTGTATGTAGCTACCGGGGAAAAGGTGTATAGATGCTCCGGTGCCAGTTTTAGGGGAGCCACGCAGTCGTGTAACGTTACTGCTTTTATACCATTTTTAAAGCAAAATATAGAGAAGAATAAGAATAATGCCATACCATGCTAACCAATCTTTACTTATTAGTTCATACCTCCTATATCTTTAATTTCAAATTCTTGCAATCGATTTGTAAACTAACTTCCCGATGAGCTGGAGACTGGAAACTTCAAACATAGCTCAGAACCATTTGACAATGCAATATTCATTCGCTTTCTTGTTCGTCTGTCATTTCATATTTTGCATGACGCATGCGCAGTACGTTTTTCATTATATCTCGAAAACTATTAAAATCACAGACTTGGTTCTGGGTATATCGATGGCCTATGGGATCATCGAAGAACCTGCTATTATTTTAGCTATATCTTGCGCATGCGCAGTAATGTTTTCATTATATCTCGAAAAGTATTAACATTACAGACTTGGTTCTTGGGTATATGGATGGCTCCATGGATCATCAGCTAATTCCCTATATTTTAGCTATATCTTTGCGCATGCGCAGTACGTTTTTTCATTATATCTCGAAAATATTAACATTACAGACTTGGTTCTTGTATTTCCATGGTTGGCCCATGGATCATCGAAGCACCTCCATATTTCACATATCTTTGCATGCTCATACATTTTTCTTATTATATTCGAATCACCTAAGTAGGAATTGATTTAAAAATTTTTTTATAATACTTGTTTACTCTAGTTAAGCCACTGATGACGACTGGGATGTAAAAAAAAATCATAATATTTTCTCCGGGTGTCACTTCTACTCGCTACGCTACTCGGCCAGGGTGACAAAACATTAAAGCTGAGCTCTTTTAAAGACAATTAAAATGAGGGGGCGAAAAAATATCATGTCCTGGGCACTGCTTACACAAGGTGTAGGGCATTGATGTGGACGAGGAGGGGAGTTGAAAAATTATATTATGACCCGGCGCCACTGAACCCTTGGTCGATCGTAATGCTTTAAATGCGGCAGAACCACTGCTGTTTCATTGTTACAGCAGTTCCTCAAGTAATGCACGTTTTGGTAAAATGTACTGGCGAATATAGCATTTTTAAATGAGTAATGAAATAACTTACTTTCATTATAAAAACTTCAGAATTCATTTCTCTCGTACTTGATATTATAAAGTTCAAAGTATCCCTTTAATTGATTGATTGATTTGAGAGGTTTGGGGAGATTTTAGCTGCAAAGTTGAACCGCACTGCAAAAAGGTTCAAATTAAAAATTCAGGGAGTCAAAAACCGCCTTTGAAGGGAAATATGAAGGTTCTGTTTATACTCTCAAAGACTTTGCTTGTTAGTTCTTAAATCTATAGGTTGCTGAAGAAAATCAATTGTCTTCTTTGAGTTGCTGGGAGACGTCACTTTTTCTGCACACAACAACGGGAAAAGGACATCTCCCAACCAAATCAAAATTAATGACCCTTTGGTAAAATGTACGTCATAATGTATATTTTAAGTCGAGAATGAAAATAACTTACTTTCATTATAAACTTCAGAATTCATTTGACTCCTCGTACTTGATATTATAAACTTCAAAGCACTTTTGGTTGATTTGATTGATTGAGGGGCTGTGAGATTTTTATTGCAAGGCTAATCCCCGCATTCGCAAAAGGTTCAAATTAAAAAACTAGAGTCAAAAAAACTCAATTTGAAGGGGAAATATGAAGGTTTCTAAGTTATATTTCTCAAAGACTTTGTTGTTAGTTCCTAAATCTATAGTTTTGCTGAAGAGAAACTAATTGGTCTTTTAGATTGAAAGAAGGAGACGTCACTTTTTTTCTCATGCTTAACAACGGGAAAAGTGACGTCTCCCACCAAACTGGGGTACCTGTAATATTCCCAAGTTTTACCTCAGAGGTTGAATGCCTAGAGCAGTGAAGTAAAATATGATCCAGATTGTTCATACCTGCATGATTTACACATTGGATTGCTCAAAAGATTAAATTTATTCAAAAGACTCCAGAGTCATTAATGTTTTACTAAAAATTTAATGCAAATTATGTCTTCTCTTTCTGTCCTTTGGTCCATTTATAGGAATGGATCTCTAAGGTTCGTATTTCTCCAAGTACATTTTACCATTTCCTGTAATTTCCTGAAGTTTTTTTCAGCTGCTTCACATAGAAAGAATATTTTCTGATGCAACCAGTTAATGCATGGGCTATTTTCTCTGTAACTAATTTCATGAAATCCGCCTTTTCTTTCCATAGAATTGTAGACGACTGTCCCAAGTTCAAAAAAAGTAAACTAATATGATTGTTTGTTAGAGATTTTCCACCAACTTGCAAATGCTTTCAGGATCACAGATGAGATTAGTCTATTCTGGAGGTTTCTCGGTTGCTAACCTGCACGTTAACAACGGAATCCAACTCAACAGAATAGCTCAGACGCAGCAAATTTTGTAGCTAGTAGGACTTGAAAGACGTCAAAAGAAAAAGTACGGCTTGTCTGGAATAGCAAAAAAGTACCTTCCTCGCACGCTACAGTAAGCATAAACAAATATTTTCACCGTACATTTGAATTACGTCACTACTTTTTAATCAGTCACTCATCTTGAGATATACGGGTCTATTCTGGTACCCCCGGTTGGGTTGGGAGACGTGCTTTTTTCGGCGCGAACGTGCCGGGAAAAGCGCGTCTCCCCCCCCAACCGGGGGTACCAGAATAGACCCCATAAATTACTATCTAATAAATCGGAACCGTATTTGATAGTTTATCCAGTAACCGCATCTGTTACGCATATTTACGGATCCTACATAGTAGGGAATGAGGTCGCTTCTCATTGGCTCTCAGCGTCACGTGACTCGGCTTGCTTTTAAATGACGTCGTGAAGCTAAACAGTACTTATCATTGCTGAAACTTCAGTCCTTTATTTGTTTTATTCTAAAGAAGTATACTTCATTTGCTTGCGAAACATCCGAATAATCATAATTAGAAGGTACTTTTGATTTCTCCATGATGCGATAGTGGAAGACAAAATAATAGTTAAAATCCCGCCTGCATAAAAACCAATCCCACTATAGACGCCTATGGGGAGTGTTTTCGATCCCACTATTTGGCGATATTTCGCTTTTTTGGCGAGAAATGCTTTGTAAAGTTTTTCTATTTCGACGACGACCGAGAGATGCAATCTGTTATAAGGATGTAAACATTTCTACTTTGTAGTTTTTTTGTGTATGTGTGTGACTTAAAGTAGAATGAATTCTTTATTGAGTGTTTTCAAGTTGAAAATAATTTGTTATTAGTTGTTAATTGTAAATAAAGATGGAAGGTTTTCAAAACACGTAGAAGAAAAAACTCAGTTTCGCGCCAATCAAAGTAAATACGGAAACCCTAGCGGGCACAATGATCAACTTGGCGTGGTAAAAAGACATTCCCATAGGCGCCTATAGTGGGATTGATTTTTATGCATCCCGCCTAAACGAGTTGCTATTGCATCATTAAGAAGCAAGCCAAGTCACGTGACGCTGAGAGCCAACGAGGAGCGACTTCATTCCGTACTAAGTAGGATCCGTAAATATGCAGCTGTTACGTAACTTGCCAGTTTGTGGCGGTACTTGGGGGTCTATTCTGGTACCCCCCCGGGGGGGGGGGTTGGGCCCCCTTGAAACCCCCCCCCCCCCCCCCCACGGGGGGGTACCATAATAGACCCCTTGATGTGCGCAGATCAGCTTCGATTCAATCAGATCTAAAATCACAAATGTAGATTTGGACAGCTCCGCTCTAGTCGAATTTCTTTTGCAGCAGAATATAGCTCAGATCTGCAAAAAGTTAATGTTGCATTACTTTGTTGTTAGGTGCTATTAGGATACTGCAGCAAGAACTCTTTAATATTTTTATGTTTGCCGTGTTTTTAAGATTGTTCATGTCCGAAAATAAACAAGATATTTTTAGATTGGTTGCTCATCATCATTCCGAAACCATGACTTTGGATTTGGGCGATAAAGCTACGCCCAAATGAATTAACTTTCTGCTAACTTTTGCACCAGATTCTGTCCCAACAAAATGATACGGACGTGGTGGCCTAGAGGTGAAGTTTTGGCTTTCTAGCCAGAGGGTCCCAAGTTTGAATCCACAAAAGATCCTCTGCATATGTGGGCCTGGTGCACGTTAAATTTGACTTCGTGGACTTAACTTCCTCCCGCTGGTGAGGTGCGGAAGTTTGGTGAGGGTTGCCAGCTTAGGTGTCGTCCTCTTCATCTGACAGAATGCCGCCTGCACCCCCAGTCCCTATAACCTAAGTTATTACACCAGTAAGCTTTATCTGACAGCGGCTCAAAATTACGAGGTTCGATCTAAAATAGCCCTCGTGTTGCTTTAAAAAATGGTAGGTTAATATAACTAAACTTAACCCAACAAAATGACTCCTACGATAACTGGAAGCAACGTTTCATGATCAACTGCTTAACGATTATATATGTAGGCAGAAGATTTAATGACGAGATGGGGTATTATGTAAATTATTGGCACCTGTTTCCGCCTAGCAGTCACGATGTTGACTAATTTTTGTTAACATAATAATATTTATAGGCTGGATATTATACAGGGTGTACACAAATGAAGTGAAACATTTCAAAAAACTAAAAATGTTGGAAATATGTTTTTTTTTTAAATAAGAGCACATCTCAAAAAGGTTTTTTTTCTTTTTCAGATAGGTAACGCGACGTTATATCGCTCTAAATTTGTTAGTGCGATTTTTTTTTTTTTTTTTTTTTTTTACTATTATAGTAGTTTCTGAAGTGTACTTCGCATACGAGAAAGTAAAAAACGATAAAAAATGTGTTTTTTTTAATATTTTCCAAATAAACGAATAAAACACTTAAACAAATCATGCACAACAAAAAGTTTATTATAGACAACATGGATAATAAATATGCATTCATATGTATATATTATGTGTATATATATATATTATATCTCTGGGATGTTTATATAATGGAAATTGTCACAGACCATTTTATACATTACATGTTTTGGATAATTGTTTTTATCACAAGGATTCACAGTGCAATGTCCACAAACTGTGACCACAGTATAACATGCACACATAGAAACTTCACATATGAGGCATTAGCCGTGTATGATACAGTAAATAGTTTTGACAAACGCTTCCAGCAAGATAAACACTCGCTGGTTCTCAATTTGAATACTCTAGAAGTGGAATCTCCGTTTGGACATGGAAGATAATTATATGGTACACATTTCATGACAAGTAACCATTATTGTAAGAACCTAAATTGGTAATCCACAAAACCAAGGTTATCCAATAATTTGTACGATCATTTTTCAACTGAACGTTTTTTTGATTACACGTGAAAAAATAAAAATTCAAAAAAGTCCACTAGAAATAATCAATCCAATCGTACAGAATTAATAATTCCAGGTGTACCGAAACAGCTTTACAGGCTGGTAACGAGGCTCAATTTTTGATGTATAGCATTACTAATCGATTGATTAAAAGTTACGGTTAGAATCGAGAAAAAGGTACAAAGGTTCGCCAAACGAATTTTGTGAAGCGAGAAGGCGTCAAATTTGGTATTAGGTTTAAGTCAGTTATGATGGTTGCCATCATAAGGGTCTTATGGTTTTTAAAAGAGTCGGCGATTTTGCGAAGATGTACTTTTTATCTTCCCGATTTTTTAATTTTTAACATGTTAATATCGTCGTCAAGAAGAAAGGGGGAAAAAAATGACGGGAGGCTATCTTTAAACAGCCGCTGATGTTAAAGGCGTAGGACTACTTTACTCGCGTGACTCTTTTCCGATTTCCGAATTTTTTTTGTAACTTCTGTTGTTACCCTTTATTTTTAAAATAAGACATTATGTTTTTAACATATGTGGTTACTTAGATATAGAGGATCTCCCATACAACGTTTTTTGTGGCGTTTTGGCGTGTGAATCAAATTCCTTCCCGAGACCCCAATGGGAGGAACGTAGTCCTACGTTTAAAAAAAAAAGCAAAGACTTTACATCAAATAAATCAGTTACGTTCATCTATACTTTAAAATAATAAACCTACAAGTAGATTTCAAGAAAAAATAAATTTAATCAACGAAATCTTTTTAACTAAGCGAAAATCTTACAAAATAATTCAAATGTTCCTTAACTATTTATTTTTAAAAAGTGTTTCTTGGCAATGCAAACAGTTATTCTTTGTAAAACCCATTATGTACATAATAACCACAACCCTGAAAATTTAGAGGAATCCAGTTTTGTTTCACATCATAATATATTTGCATTAAACTAATCCTGTAACATAATCTGTACATGAACTTTCTATCTTTCTGTTTAAAAAGCAGCTCATTGAGGTAGTGAAATAATTATTTATTACAAGACTAGATACAAATTATAAAGATATTGGTATTTTCCCATTAGTTCGACAGCAACCAAAATATGCGCATAAAGAACCAAATACAGCAACCTTCCGTAGCGATTTCTCGCCAACTTTGTGATGTAAGAATGCTGCACTTGGCGCACACATCATTTTAATACATCCGGCGATTACTGTGTCAATAGAAAAGTGACATACGGCGTCGAAATTTGTTTGGAGACAATTGCTGTCGAGCTGAGGGAAAAGTATCAAAATATTCAATTATGAGGTTGAAATCTAGAAGTTGGTACATACTCTTAAAACGCAACCAAATCGCCAAAGCAAGACGTTGACAGCTGCACTTCATTGGCGCCAAATGCAAGTAATACTTGCATTAACTTTGGCGATTTGGCGCCATTTTTAGAGTGTGTATCAGCTTCTAGATTTCAACCAATTATGACACGTCATAAGAAGCAAAAACAAACATTGATTCCACTTCCTTAACAATTAGATTTTAAATTACTAAATCTACAAATGCAAGCAGCCAGTAGCTAACTAAAGTAGCCAAGGAAAAGTAATACCAAATTTCTATAAGCACCAAAACACAACTGTACAAAAATATATCGAACTTGATTTATCGTAAATATCTTATGCAAAATCTGACAGCACAGTAAAATGTACTGGATGACCAAAAGAGCACCGAAAATATAATTTTTTCCTTCTCTTGATACTGAAACTCTGAAACATTAGATATTTTAATTGTTGTTAGATACAGAAATATTTTCTATGGGAATTTTATATTCTTTCCTTTTAGAACAAGGCTTCTTGAACTTTCCCATTCGTGACCACCATTTTGAGAGAGCAAAATTATTCCGCAACATCAGTTAAGAACAAACTTTTTAGAAAAGGAGTTTTACTTTTTCACTTACGACTCCCTTTTGGGGGAAGATCTGCAGTGACATCATTTTCAAACAAAGTTTTTTTTTCTACAACATCCTTTTTTGGGACAAAAATATTTTAGTATGCCATTGGGGTGGGGAGCAACAAATTTATATATAAGTAGGAAAATAAAGCATAATTTAATGAAAAATTAAAAAAAAAAAATCAAATGCATTTATTTATAAAATATAAATGAGATATTTCAAATCAACATGGCTTTCGGCAGCATATATTTTTGCAACTAAATTCATGTTTGTGATCCTAAATGCAGGAGTGGCATTAAAGTTCACCTGATGGGGTGGGGGCAGGGTCTCCTCGACAGGGGTCACGACCTGCTGTACAAGGGGAGGGATATAATGATGGCCTTGTCAAATTTTTGGCAGAACTTTAATTATCTACTAGTTGAATAGCCTATTGCTTGAATGGGATACAAAAATTTACCCCGACAGTGTGTGTGGGGACACAGCATACCCAGCAATGTGGCTCTGCCCCCCCTGCCTAAATGGGGTCTTTACCCATAAATTAAGAAGCCCTGTTTAAGAAAAATCTATCAAGTCTCCAAAACAATCTGAATTAAAATGAAATCATTTCAAATTTCTTAAAGAATAGAATGCATTATGAATGATGCCTTATTCATGTTTCTCTTTGAATATAAGATGCTGAACAATTAGATTTTAAAATTTTCTGAAGCTATTTTAGAAATCAAAGATTTACTTGATGTTTAACAATGGCTGTTATGCAATGCATGATAGCACATAATGTAATGGGCAATACAGTTTAAAAAAAACTTCTATTCGTATAGACATTACAGCAGTTCGAATAATATTTTAGAAATGGCTTTAAATTTGATTTTTTATGTCACTACCCCTAAGTGATTCTCATGTAAATATGACATAGCAGTATTTAATTCCAAATTTTAAAACCAAGAGTGCAATAAAAGGGAAAAAAATGAATAATCAATTAATTGAATTTGTGAAATAAACTGTACATTGATCACTTTAACTGTTTCCTTTATTCTTAAGCAGCAATTTGAAAAGTTCCATAGCCAGCAAATTGCATTCATTTACCACGAATAAATCCAATTTCTGTTACGTATTTAAAATTTTCCTTTGAATTTTATGATGAAAGTATTGAAGCCCAAACACTTCTGGATATGTTTCCAACTTGGCTATACTGATAAGCATCATTCAGTGTCTTTTGAAATTATAGTAATTTTAATAAATTTAACTCTTTAACTTTTGAGTGCAAATTAGAACTTTTCTCAAATTTGCTACCTTTTCATATATAAAATTTCAGCCATTGTTCATGTACACTAAGTGCACAATAAAGCAGGTTACATAAACATTTAATATTTATTAAGTCATAAAATCTATGCATCCCGATTCGCTATGCATCCCCAAATAATATAGTCAATGGGGAGGAAGTAAGAATGTAAAAGCCTACAAAGCTTGCATAGAATTATCCTTCCATGCAAGCAACAATGATGTAATACATTCACATAATCAAATCCAAGTTTACATTTCTATCACTGGCTATAATACATTATAATCAGTGGCGAATCCAGGGCGGGGGGCTATCGGGCTACAGCCCCCCCAAAGCCAAGCCAGAATTCTTGATTTAATTTAACGTCATTACAAATGCTTTTTTCTTAATTTCTCTCTTAAAAAAATAATAAAAACGTTTCAACATTGCTTTCTAGCTTGACAGGCTCGAAAATTTTCATACTTTTGTAGTCATTCCACTTGTACTTGTAGCATTGACGCGGCCGAAGACATTTTTTGGCTAGTTATTTCGTCGTAATTTTTATTAAATTATCGAAAGCATTGTATTGTTCTTTATAATTCTTATTGTCAGGTGAGTACAGTCTGTAAAGTTAAAGAGTTTTGGTTTACTTTAGCCTCGAAGTTTGACATCCATCACGACGATACAAAGTTTTTATGACCTCAGACCCCCCCCAGACTGGAATCCTAGATTCGCCACTGATTATAATTGAAAACAATCCTCTTCTAACTCAAAATTTACTTCACAAATCCGTAACCTGATATTTAAATTTTTTCACAGCATCTTAAAAAAATTTGTTTACTAACAATGTGCATGCATACATTTTTTAATTAGTATGAAAAAGTAATTAATTACATAGGACTAATTAATTAAATTAATTATGGAACATGCATGACTCTCATTGCAAAAATTTCAGCATGAAGCTTAGTATTATGTAGATGAAATGTCATAATCCAAAACAGGGTTTCTTATGTTATTCCACACCCACAATTAACTTTCAATAGAGACGGGGGATCGCATAAATTTCAGTCAAAAAGCTGTTCAACAATTTAAAATGTACATACAAAATAAAGTAAAAAACTGAAGCAATAATTAATGATATGGAAAGAAAATGTAAATTTAATAGAGATATTTTAAAAACTTGAAACATGTTATTATTCATTTCTTTTAATAATATAATTACTTTTTAATCACTTATTTTAATTATTTAATTACTTTTCAATCGTTTCTTCCCATTTTTTAATTTTTCAAATCATTTTTGGTTATTTGAATCGAAGAACAGGACAGAAGCAATTACCAACTGTTTTTGCAATCTCATTGGAGGTCTAAATACACAGTTTAAGAAGCCTTAATAAACAGACAAAAATTTAATTTATAACTTCAGCAAAAGATTCAGTTGCATCGAGCATATATTTTACATATACCAATGTTTGCTTCGAAAAAAAAAAGATACGAGAAAACTGAAACTAGTTTAATAAAAATAAAAGTCTCGTAACAATCAATTCAGAATTCACCAGGAATGCCCACTTACAACATATTATTCATGGATGCAAACATTATGTACAGCAACTGAAAATTCATTACACTAATATACAGATCTTTATATATACACAATACAAAAGTTATGACTGAGATCTTCTATTAAAATTGACCAACAAAAGTTTTGCCACTGAAAACACTATAGCTTGAATTAAAAATCCTCCATTTTTATTTGAATAAAAAATAGTTTGCGATTCAGTTTTTCAACCACTTCTTTACACACATCGGCTATAATCTCGAGGAAAACAGTTAACTAACATGGGTACTTTTCCGTCAGCCGGGCGCAAGCGAAAAATCGCCAAATAATGTAGAATTCCGCCAGACTTGGCGACATTGCCATAAGCGACATTGGCTCCTGCGTGGCGCATTTAGGCCAGCGACTTGGCTGCGTTGGTTCACAATTGGCGACATCATTGGCCGGGCGCAACAACAAATCGCCAAATAATGTAAATTCCGCCAAATTTTGGCGATATTTGCGCTCGACTTGGCTCGCTTTGGTTCCTGTTGGCGACATCATTTTAGCCGGGCGCAAGAAAATCGCCAAATAATAGAATTCCTAAATTTTTGCGCCCGACTTGGCTCGCGTTTGTTCTAATTGGCGATTCTTTTAGCCGGGCGAAAGCGAAAAAAATCGCCAAATAATGTGAAATTCCATAAGGGACATTGTGCTTCAAGCGACTAGCTTGCGTTTGGTTCTGACATTAGTGCCTTAACAACCAGGAAAGAAATACCATGAAATATTTCAAAACCTATAGAATGATAGCTATATATATATAAAATTCACACTAAGTATAACATTAAAAAAAGCAAAATGAAAAAATATATAAAGTAAATTCAAATAGATTCAGAGATCATTATATACAGCATTTGAAGTAAACAATTGGCGCTCTGTGTGATATAATGTGTTTTATGATTGCTATAAATTTTAACACATTAGCAGCTGAAGACAAACACTGAGAATACAGCCAGTGCGTATACATACTCTAAATGCAACATAAACATATACAAGACTAGCTGAAAGAATTAATACAGTCACTTTTCAATTAAATTTTAATACATTCAATTTTCACTGAAAACTGGTATGTTCATGTATAAAAACTTCAAACCGAAATCATGAAGATGCATTTGAGCTATACATTTACCAGTGATTTAGTAAGAGACAATCAACAACACTGATTTATTGAGGTAATTCCAAATATTTTGGTCAATAAATTAACGTAATTTCAATTATATTCAAAAATTTCCTCCAAAAATACGTTATTTTCAGTGCCATATTGATAAGCATTTCTGAAATTAGAAATTTAATGAGAGAAAATTCCAGTTAGTTTTATTACATTTTGCAAACACGGTAACACAATTGAATGTCACAAAATAATTGGAAGATGTCTCATTCAAACAATAAAAATGGTCCACAATTCAGAATCAAGCAAATGGTAAACATCACTTTAACATTTATGTAAATGTATCAAAAGAAATTATGTCAAATTACTATACATTTTATGGTGGAAGCAACATTATATCGCTAAAATGGCTGTCACATATTCTAGGAACAAGAGTACTTTTTAATTTATAACAAATAGAGTCAATCAATGCTATGAAGAATGTACATCAGATATTCAATAACATGCAATATCACAGTGATAAAACAGGAATTTAAAGACTAAATAGTAAAAACATTTTTGAGATAGCTTTCATATATGTTAATTTACAACCATGCTTTTCAAGTACAGACACACTGTGCAACATGGATTTATCACACAGTAAAATTGCAAAAGCTCGATTGCAGATATAAAGCTCTGTTATTATAAGCCTCATAGTGTATATAATTATTATAACAGCAAATATCTCTCTATATAACAGAAAGCAGTAAAAATATATCTGAATAAATTATTAATGTATGTTAATATTAAAATAAATTAATAATTCAGAATTATTTTAATTAAATAAATATATTTTAATTTTCCATGTGTTTTAACAATAACAAAATTAAATGATGACTAGATTAAAATTAATAGATTATTACAGTAATATAATAATTTGTATATTATGGCATTTTTTAAATCCAATCTTTTTGAGGTCAATAAATAATATTATATATTACTGAATGCATTATTAGAAAAGTTATCAGTAAACAAAAGATTTAATAAATTTATTAATTATAAATAGTCAAAATACTTATTTTGAGCGATAAAATATAATTTCAATTAATTTATAAGAAAATGTAGTTATGAAAAAAAATTAAGAAACAAATTGCATTTTGAACATAAATCTATTTAGCAACTATAAATTTAAAGATGAGCCATGTCTGTTTCCTCTATAAACCTAAAATAATTATAATTAGTTTAGAAATAGTAGTGATGCTTTGAAGCAATTATTATTAGTAAATTAATTTATAAAACTAATAAAATATGATTACTTCCATCGATTTTCTTCATCTGTACAGTCATATGCAGCACTAATAACATATCAAATGCTTAAAGATAGATTTTACAATCATACTTTAGAATAAGGCAGAAATTCATACTGGAAGCTTAACAATGGTTAGCATATAAATTTGCTGAAACAGAACTCCTAACTGCTAATTTAATAATAAGAAATAATTTTTTTACCATTTTTCACAACAAATTATTACTTAATAAATCAATTTGTAATTAAATAAGCACAATAAATTTACATGCAAATATCAAACCACAAGCTCATTACAGAACCTATGACAAAATTTGAATATCAATTAAAATTTCCAAGTTTAATAAACACCTTTTTTGATTGTTTTTACCATGAAACTGGACTGGACTGGACATGGCACATCATTCCAGCAGCTGGACTTTTTACAATATTTTCATTTTTACCATAAGAATCAATCCATATTTTCTTTGGGTAACAGGCCACTATTAAACCATCACTGTATATCACAAATACAAAGTTTAATAAAACGAAATTATCAAATTTAATACAAGGATACAAAATTCCCTGCAGAAACTGTTTTACCATTTAAATTATTACAAGGTTCATACACATTTCCTTAAAAGAAAATCAAGGACTTTTAAGGACTTACAAAATCAAAAAATAAGGACCTCTAAATTGAATAAACTTAACGAATTGTCGCACGCATTTTTAAATAAAATGTCTCATTTTTGCAAATTCAACCTATTAGATGATAAAGTATAATATAAAACATAGATAGAAGATACATTACAAATTTAACAGAACAAAAATTCTTAAAAATATGAGTTAATAAATTGATGGAAAAAAACCATGAAACTGGTAATCAAATTAAATATCTTTTAATTCCAAACTTTTTTCATTCAATTTTACACCCAAGGTATTTATTTTAATTTCTTTTCAATAATTGCTTTTCTTAGTCCATGCGATTGAATAAATAAATTTATGTCCTTTGACTTTTCAGCCTCATTAGCTAAATCATTTGCTTCCCCATTTGTTTGGTGTATTTGGTTTGGAACATTTTCTTTTGTTCTAAAAAAATCTATTTCCTCCCAGAGCTTTTCGTTTCAGTTGTTTTGTTTCAGTCTTTATTTTAGATGTTTCACTTTCTAAATACTGCATGTATTTTGCTCTAGCTGAGGTGGCAAAAAGTAAGGACTTTGAAGGACTAAATGTAAAAGTAAGGACTTTTAAGGATGCGTACAAACCCTGTATTATCACCTTGCAAATGGAAATTACATATTAAGAGCATCAGTCTAAGCCCCTGTTTCAGACAACAGTAGCTTTAATTATTACCTCAATTAAAATTAATTTAAGACTAAATTAAAAATAATATATTCTTATCAATCTTTTCAAAATGTCTCCCTGGTAAACAAGAAAAACATTTGTGACCCTTTTCCTCAATTATTTTGAAAAAGTTATTGTAACAGAAATAATTACCAAATTAATAATTAATATATTATTAATCAATATATTCTTATCAACTATTGAGTCAATAAGAAAAAAAATCTGTGACTTTTTTCTTCAATTTTTCTGGAAATATTAATGTAATAGATAGAAATGACAATAAAAATTCTAAATTAAATTAATAAAATTAATCAAAACAATTGTAATTTTTCATTTCACAGAATTAGCCAAAAATGTCGTTTCTTAGAAAGTGAAACAATGAAATATAAAATTCAAAATAATAATGATACAAATTGACAATCAACTGCTTACTGCTGTAAAAAAAATATGAACTGCACAATCTTCTTGTTTAAAGGATCAATTTTGGATCAATGGAAATGAACTTTGAAAATAAAAACTTGAAGAATCTTCTGACATATTATACAGACTATGAAAACATAACAATATTAGACTTTCCAGTAGAAAAAGTCAAGTGTGAGTAGACTAGACTTCTGAAACATAGGAACATCAGACAAAATATATTTAAATCTCTTAAATTATAAACAAATACACCAGGTACACCTTTTTTGGAGACAAGATTATACACGAACAGGAAACCAATGCATTTATTTCATCCACTGAGTAATAAAGTTTTCGAAAATAAATCTATTATATAAAAACAATCCGTGTTCAATAATAAAATCAAATTGTTATTAAACACATTATGATTCTGAGACCAATATTCAATCACATATACTATTAGAACGTTGTACACTTTTTAGGCGAATACTTTTTTAAAAAACAAATTTCAGAAATGGAAACATAATAAAACTAGGCATGTGTAAACAATTTGTAAATTCTATAGAATTAATTAGGTCATATAACAAGATAATCAGTTTCTTGAAATTAGATTAAAACAATGCAGCAAATAGGAAAATATGTAAATATATAACCAAGCACTGCAGAGGGATGTAAATTTGCATCCCTTACATTTCTGAATTTAAAAAAAAAATTTAAACAATTCCATAATTAATAAAATAATTTACTTATTACATTTTTGTCCTGAAATAGAAAAGTTTCAAACAAAGAAATCACAATCATCAATTTCAATTAATAATGGAAATTTCTTCCTCTATTCATTGGGCTCATTTATACACAGAACTACATAACTGCAGTTTTAAAAGCAGCATAGGATTAATAATGCTGACAAAAAAAAAAAAGTTTTAGAACTCGAACAAAACAGAGAGGGGAAAAAATACAGGCAAAAATAAAAATCTGAAAACATTTAATAGAAATAAATAAATAAATGACTTTTCATGATTTTTGAATGGCATGAGAATTCTGATACACAAAAAATGGTTTAGAATAAATGCTGAGAAAAGAACAAAACAAGATTCGATACTTTTCTCTCAGCATGACGGCAGCTAAAATATGTGCCACTTTTCCATACACAAGAGTCACCAAAATGACTACAAATGTGCCAAAGGGAGCAACTTTTAGTCATGAAAAATAACACAATGACATAATGCTTCTACAGGTGGCACACTTTCGAATATTTCGGCAACCGACACACAGACAGAAAAGTGACATTTTGCACCAACGTTTATGCTCGACGGTAACTGCTGTCAGACCAACAGAAAATTACCCAAGATTCTTCTCTATAAATCATTGCTGAAACAAAGACAAACGACATTCAGCACATAAAAACTTTACAGTTAATTTTTGATTAAAACGTGGTCGCTGTAGAGCTTATGTCTAAAATACTGATATTTAAAATTAAATGCATGCACTGACAGTTTGACATAACAAAGATGATTAACTAGTATGCCAGCCACTGGAGTATAACAGATGTAAATATCATCTACAGATTCAATGAGCAATTCACAATGTGATAAATACATGATTGTGAGTTTCAGATTTAATGTTTCCACATGCCTAGGGAAGACTGCTGAATAAAAAGTCTGCTCGTTAAACAGTTGAAGTTTTCGGATGCTGGCTATCTTTATGATCGGTTAGAAAATATGTCAACATTTCACCTTTTCCTTTAACTTTGATATAACCACGACACTCAAGAGGGTAGCCATGCTCCTTTAGTATCAAATATACATCATGGGTAACCTAAAAAAATTATTCATTAATTTTGTTTCACCTTCATGAGATTTATAAGCACAATAAAATACAATTACACTTTCTAAAATAACTCTTTGGATATCCCCACATAAAAAAAATTAAATTAAATCCATACCCTTTTTCAGGATGACTACTGTAAAGTGGATTAATGGAGAATTATTGTAGTGCTTAGAAATGGAAATGTGTTTCAATTTTTTTTCTCCTAAATAACTTTTTGAGTTATAAAAGATCACCTCCCAATAACAACTTTTTACATGTTTTCGAATCATGAAAATTGATACTATTGTCAATTTTGACACCCTTTTCTGAAAAATTCATCGACTTAATTAAAAAATGAAAAACACAGTTCAATTACTGGCCACCAACTCGGTTACCAAAGGGTTCAGTTGATAGAAGCCCTAATATAAATTTAAGTCTTGCCAAAAACTCACTTCCACACCACAACTAGCAAGAGGACATTTGCCCTCAATGATTTTACCTTGCACCAGGGGTCTTCAATGACACTGGGTCTACGACGTGCAACTCTATTGTTCCAAAGCCAAGACTACCGCCATACCACAACAGAACTAGAAATTTGGTCAATAGGTATAAATATATATACTGTGTTGCATTATTAAAATAAAACTCTATATGAAATCACGAGTTGTTATCTGAGAAATTTTAAGCGATTAAATAAAAAGTTTGTTGAACAGAAAAATAAAATCATTGAAATATGCAGAGAAAATGTAAACTAAGTCATTGAACCCTATAAAAATGACAAAAAGTTATACAGTCTATCTAAGTTTGAAAGTCACAATTTCAAGTTTAATTCACTTTCCAGAAATGAAATCAATCTGCAAAATTGATTGAGAATTTTTTTTTTGCTAGAAAAAATATTGTGAGCATACTTTACCTGAATTTTAGACAGTTCACCAGTGCTGTCCATTCTACTAGCAACATTAACAGCATTGCCCCAGATATCATACTGAGGTTTCTTAGCTCCTATTACACCAGCAACAACCGGCCCAACATTCAAACCTATAAATAAGTTATTTTTTATGACCTTGTGGAATGAGACTTGGTTAAATAAAAAATATTAAAATTTAGAGGGACTTCAAATTTTAGTTTTTTATCATATAGTAGGGGAAGGTGGTGTACCTTGGACATAAGTGTACCTTGAACCTATACCGATTTTAGCGCCATCTGTATAGATGTATAAAAAATGTTATATGTATTTTGTACACTTGCCACCAGAGGTCCCAGTGAACCTGAACTTATTTGTCAAGGTGCTCATTTGAATGAATGAATCCTGAAAAAGGAAATTGACCCATCAAAAGTAATTTTTTTTCTGTTGAATTTTGTGTTAATAGTTCCTAAACATACATAAATTACTTTTTAGTAAAATGCCTAACTTATAAAGCACACTTTTAGCTATAATAACATGTGTTAGAAATTATGTTAAGTCTAACCTCAATTTAGTAGTCAACCATTTTCCATGAAATGGCCAAGTGGTGTGCCTTGGACCATGCCCAAGTGGTGTACCTTGGTGCATGGCCACTACATGGTCTACCACTTATGTTGAGGAAAAATGTGATGTAATGTGGAAGTTACCGCATCCCGTGTTGACTGGAGGATCTGAAAGGCAGCTTCGGAAATTAACATTTGGAATTGACTTGTCTAATTACAATGTTCATTAAGCCTACTCATAGGAGTGAAACAGTTGCTGTAATAATTTTATATTCGGTCTAATCTAAGACCTCATTAAGTAAAAGTGCTCATTAACATTTTTCTGTAGCTCAAGTACCAACAAATGTTTATGTTCAAACTATTCGGTTAGGTTTTTTAAATCTAGAAATAGCTGGTCCAAGGTACACTATCCATGGTGTACCTTGGTCCTATTTGCACTTTTTTTTAAATTGTAAATAATGCACTGAAATACTTTTTTAAAAAATCTACAAAAAATATACGTTGTGTATAAAGGCCTAAAATATGAAAGAAAAATTGTTTTGTTACCTTTCATTTAGTAATTATCCAATTAAAAATGGGACCTAGATACACCACCTTCCCCTACCAATATAATATAAAAATAGTTGAATTCTAAATGATATTATTACAGGAGATTAGATTTCTTAACAGTTCAGTTAATGTTTTATTTCAGATTTCTCATTCATGAGCGCTTTTCAGTTACAAAAATATATTCTCAAATGTACATATAAATAAAGTAAAACACAAGAATAATACATTAATTCAAATAAACAACATCAAACCTTTAAGTGTTGGATATTCAACTGTGAAAGTGATAACATTTCAAATTGAGGTAGCTTTCATAATCGGTTTTGTATACTAATATCACAGAATCTGATAGAGGTGCTTGAAACTTGCATTTTTAAGACATAAAATCTACTTACACGATCCTTATTAGGAATTGGGTCTCATAGTTTAACAAAACAGTTAAGGAGTTAACCATTACATACTTAGTTTTCTTACCATTTAACACATAACTGCTTTGTTTTTAGTGTTCCTTAAACACAATAGTTGAACTATCGATAGTACAGTCGATAGTTTTCCCAAACTATAAATAGTATAGATTGTTTTCTCCCGGACTATACCATCGATAGGCGCATTTTTAGTCGATAGTTTTGAAACTATCAATAGTTCCAGTCGATAGTTTTGAAACTATCGATAGTTCCAGTCGATTGTTTCAGTCGATAGTTTTGAAACTATCGATAGCTCCAGTTGATAGTTTTGAAACTATCGATAGCTCCAGTTGATAGTTTTGAAACTATCGATAGTTCCAGTCGATAGTTTTGAAACTATCGATAGTTCCAGTCGATTGTTTCAGTCAATAGTTTAGAAACTATCTATAGCTCCAGTCGATAGTTTTGAAACTATCGATAGTTCCAGTCGATTGTTTCAGTCAATAGTTTTGAAACTATCGATAGTTCCAGTCAATAGTTTTGAAACTATCGACTGAAAATGGGCCTATCGATAGTAATGCCCGGGAGAAAACTATCGATAGTTTTGAAACTATCAATTGTTTCAGTCAATAGTTCCAAAAACCCGATATTATCGACTTGGCTTCGATAGCCTATCGATGTTTAAGGAACACCATTTGTTTTCTTTACTCTCTGATTAGAAGACTCTTCTGTTTTGGAAATATGTTGACATGCTAATTCAATTAGGAGTCCATAGAATACTTAATATGCTTATGGATTCCTTGCAACTTTTGTATTCAAGCATAAGATCTATGAAGGACTTAATTTCAGCTTATAAGTTGATAAAAACAATAATTTGATGCACATATGGCACACAGGCATTGCAATTAAGGGATTAAATTATGGCTGGATAAATCTTAAAATACTCTTCTGAAATGGGAATTTTGTTAGAGAAACAGGAAGTTGCTTTCCTTTATTAACCCACTGGATAATAAAATTTACTGTAACCTTTTAATTGCCTTATGGAATTACTTACTCTTTTCCTTATTAGCTATTCGCCTACTCTATAGAACACAATGGCATAGGGAGTAAAACTATCTACTGGGCAATTAGTGTTTCATATTGATAAGTTCTGTGAAGGAAATCCTAATATGTTTGTTATACAGGGTGTCCACACTTATCGTGATCAATCTATTGATCACGATAAGCTATAGATAATTAGCTAAAGCTAATTTCTAAACCGTTAGAGATAGACATATAGTTCCAATTGGAAAAATGCTTTAAATGAAGGGAAAAGTTATAATATATGTTTCTTGACTCACTAAATACATTTCTGAAAAAAATACAAATTCTAACTTTTTATGCGGTCCTATCAGACATATTTAGTAAAATATTCTTAACATTCTAACATTTTAAACAAAAAAAGTCCCATCCTTCTGCAACTAAAACTGAGCGAGTTCTGGAGCTTTGAATTTCATGATTTTAAACCAATCAGCGGCCTCGTCGAGCAAGTGCTGTGCATTGATTGGTGGATCGTCTTCAAGACGGCTATTGAAATGGAGTAAAGTGGTCTAAGTCAGCGATATTCAAAGCTCCATAACTTGGTCAGTTTTAGCTGCAGAAGAGTGGGACTTCTTTTGTTTAAAATATTAGAGTGTCAAAAAATTTTTACTAAATATGACTGATAGGACCGAGGGACCGTATAAAAAGTTAGAATTCATAACTTTTTCAGGAATATATTTATTCACTCAAAACATTTCATTCCAAAGCATTCTTCATTTAAAGCATTTTTTCAATTGGAACTATATGTCTATCCCTAACGGTTTAGAAATTAGCTATTGTTCACGATAAGTGTGTACACCCTGTATAATGTCTGTACAAGCCGATAAGCAGAGAGGGAAAACGGTACCAATACAGAACATGCACTTCCTATAAGTAAAGGATTAAAAAGTCCTGATCTACATACTAGTGTTTAGTATGAGAAACTGGTAATTAATAGTAAAGAAATGCATAATTCTTGTATGAATATAACAATAGCAAGCTTACAAGAAGTTAGTAAATAAATATACTTTTCTTACCCACTCTTATCTTGAAATTATTAAACGAATGCACATTAACATAATCCAGCTGGTCTTTTAACCTTAAAGCAAAATCAGCCATTCTGGTAACGTGAGTATAATTAACCAAATCAACAGTGCTGGCCGTTAATCCAGATGCTGCCATATATGTGTACCCAGTGGTTTTGATTTTCTCGATGCAACTGAATTGTTCTTCAGATAGAATCTGAAATTAAGAAGAAAATATCACAAACATTTTCTTGTATCTCTCGCAATGAATTAAGCAAAGAGACAACTTTTTCAAAGAAAAAATGGTACTTGCGTATTAACGCCACTGCAGCTACAGATTGGCGGTAATGCGCCAATAAAGAGATTGGCGTTAAGTACAAAACCCGCCAAATTGGCGGCACTTAAAAACCGCCAAATCTGTAGCTGCGGTGGAGTTAATACGTAAGTACCAAAAAAATAATTGGGTGAAAGATAACCATTAGTGAAGCTTTATCTTCAGAACATAAAGGGAGATAAGGAGAAAATATATGAGAAAAAGGAAGATTTTATTACTTTTAATAATATTCAAAACATTGATAATTTATATTTTAAAAAATCTGAAGCATGAAATCCATCACAAGAAACAATTTTTTGTAGTGGCATTGTTGAAGAAAAGAGTTTCTAAGAATTTGATAAAAAAAATTTTGTAATTTTTTCATAAACCATTTTAACTTCAATACTGCACTATACCTCATATTGAATGCAAACCTTAACTGATTTATGAAAAATTAAGATTTAAGACATTTATGGTAGCAATGATATATTATCCAAATGTCAAAACAAACAAAAAAAATCTTGTCCCTCATCTTAGATTACATCATAATGAGAAAATCTCATTAAGAAGACAAAAAAAAAATATTATTTTAGAAGTCAAAAGCGGAAATTTCTATATTTCTCTTAGTCATCACTAGCATGCAGTTACCTCTAAATTGGAACATGGAAAATACATCCAAGTCTTTATTCTTATATCTCAAATTTGTCGCAACAAAAAGAATGATACATAATTTCATTTGCGTGATGGGATTATTTCAATGGTTATAGAGTTCTAGTTAAGTAAAAAAAGTGTGAAACCACTTTGCAGTAATGGAATCAGTCACATCAAAATTTATGGGTTACAAATAACATTTTTAATTGTGTCATGCAATGTATCAATGCTAATTTATACTACTAATCATGATTCCTGACTATTACTAATATTTAATTTCAAACTATTACAGTCCAGTGTAAAAATTAACTTTAGGAAGTTAATCTTTATAACCAAATTAGTTTTAATTTGGTATAAAATTAAAATTTTATGACATTTAATTTATGTATCTAAGTTACTTTCAATAAATGAATAAACAAAACAAAGCAAAAAAAAAAAAAAAAATACCAATTATAAGTTAGTCGGCAATTATGAACAGCAAATATAGTTTTATAGCTGTATAAAATTTAGTCTCTATGAATTAAAATATTTCAGAACAAAAAAGCAATTTTTATCATAAATTATCTATATGGACAAGTTTTCTGTTTTGTTTATTTACACTAAAATGCCATAACTATGTAAATCCAGTGTAATGCTAAGTAAATGGAATCTTCAAAGTAGAAGTCCAAAAGTAATGCAAATAAAGTCAAGGTTTTTAATGTAAGTAAACAAAACGGAGAACTCATACATAATACAATAAATGCTACAGGCAGTATTTCTAAGAGTTTATCAAGTATTACAGTCAATGTCAATCAAAGTTGACAATATGCAGAATGGTACGAGTGACTGTATCACCAGTAAATGACACTATGAGTGTTTCTATGCTCCTTAGGACTATAAAGAGTTTGCTCTTTAATCTTCAAGCAACTTTTATTTTAAATATAGACTTTTATTATATAGAATATTGAATACTGGTGCTGTAAACGATATTAAGTTAAAATAATTCTATTACTTTAAAATATACTAGAACCATGTTCTGGATTATACACCATCTTTTCTTGTACTGTCAGCTTGAATTGTCAATGACTATAAAAGTTACAAGTGAAATATTTTGAAAGATCAGAAGCATCTTATTAATATGCCAGCATTTTAAAATCCCATACTTTAAGGTTTGCATTTTCTTCTTTTCTATTTCTTCCATTTTGAAGTTAAAACGCATGTGCATATCAGCAACCTAACAGTGCAATAATGTACATAATTGAAGACAGACAAAAAGAACAGTACCAAAAGATAAGCTGGATATTAAGGAGTACAAGAATATCAATTTGAATAGTAAAAAACACAAGAATACAATGCAGATAAAAATTTCAGCTGATCAATAGTAAACAATACTCAAATTAAAAATACAATCCTCTAAAATATTTACCTCATCAAAATCAGCAATAATTTCATTTAAAAGTCGTAGACACTCAACTCCTTCATTATTAGCCTCTAATTCCATATAGAATTCACTGAAATTTGGTATTGAAGCAAACATAATACACACACTCTCACACTGCTCATGATATAAATCCTACAAGACAAAAGAACATCACTATTATCTATATGAAATTTTCATTTATGTCAGTACTTTTCATTTCATTTATTTATCTTTCAAAATGAAAATTACTGTACAAGAAAATATTATTCAAACATGTACAAGTGATTATTTTCTACAGTTCCTATGTTAATGGCATCAAATTATGCTATTACAGATATCATCATATCTTGCATTTCAAATCTGTTACTAAATACCTTACTGTTCAGATAAAAGTCCCCCCCAAAAGTATTAGTCTCTTTTGAAAAAAAAAAATGATGTCAGAAGTCATTTTTCACAGCAAAATAAACAAAAACTCAAAAATCAATAAAGGAGAAACAAAGAATTTGCTACTCAGTGACTAATGTCATTGAAAGTAACACTTAAGGAACTACAAAGTGGTAATGGGGGGGGGGAATGAAAGGCAACAAATATGATCCTTAAGAAATGTATGACTGAATGACATTTTGAAGCATTTTTCTAAGGAGCTGACTCACATTTTTATTATATACATCAGAAAAATCATAGGCAAGGTAATCATAAGTTACGCAACACACATATTAGTTGAAACTGGTCTCCCACACTTAGTAAGAGCCAATTTCTAAATAATTCTGATTAAAAGTCTAACATGAATAGAATTTACAGCCTCTCCCTAATCAATCTACATTGCTTGAAACTCTGAAAGTCCAAGAGTGTCGCCTGGTGGCTCTGTGAACTACTTCTGCTTGTTTTTTTAAATATATATTTTCACTATCTGTCTAATACTTGCTCTTGCTATGCAATGTTGTACCATATTCGTGATGTGTGCTTGCTTGTGAAGAAGTATTGTGCTACTTCCGCTAATGAAAGATGGATAATCTCTGACTGTTGCCTTCAAGTACTTTTCTGAGAGGCAAGATCAAACTTCGATTTTCCAGTTAGAATTTGCGAATGTGCAAAGTTATTATCACACATTTCAACTTACAGAGCCTAACCCAACAGACCTCTGCTTTTATTTGCAGAAAGATGGTTCAGTTTAATTATTATAAGTACAGTAGAACCCCGCTAATCCGAACCGATTTTATTTTTGAAAATTATATGTAATTGAAAGGATTATCTGAAAAGATTTAAATATACATGCTAAAAACAAAAAAGTACTTTTTCAACATGCATAATTTTGTACACATTGAAGAAACTAATGCAATAATTCAAGGATCACATTTACATTTAATAAAAACGCATTACATTAACGATCTATTGGGGTGAAGAAATTTATCAGATTTGTCTGACGAAGTGATGTTATTCTCGACGTGCCAATGTCTCATAAACATGATGTCTGTTGATGTCGCATTTTTACTCTACTCTATATAATAGCAGTGCTATTTCTAGCGCATTTGCAGCCTCAGAATGGGAAACGAGAGCATTCTCTGGCTCATCCGTTTCTTCTAGATCGGAGTCATCTTGTGGCTTATTCTAAACTAAAGAGATGATTTCTTCATCTATATGTAAGTGGTTGGCTTCAGTATCGCAAGACAACCACTCGGTTATAGCGTCTTCACAGCCTGGGATACATTAAATAAGCGGAAGAATTTCGCTTTTGTTTGCTTCTCCCTGTTCAACTTTGGTAGAATCAACTAAACGTGGCCGTAACTTCTTCTACGACTTTACTAAACAATTTTGTGTAACATTGTTCCATGACTCCGATAACCTGTAAATTACATCTTTTATTGTGGCATTCCTTATAAGTTGCAGTACAGAGTTAGAACTACCATCGCTTTCAATCAGTTTTTGAAGAAGCATTTACATTTTGTAACACTGCTTGGTCCATAGGCTGTAATTCTTTTCTATTTTTATTTTTATTGGAATTTCAGGTCATCCGAACAGGCACCGGTCACAATTAGTTCGAATTAGCGGGGTTAATTGTATATATATATAAATAATCAGACATTGTAATAGAATGTTTTTCATGCCATTAATTCAACCAAGCAAACTATCCATAAACATATTTTAAATTTTGGCAGGCTCTTTGATATATTAAGGAAGAAAAACTTAATGCCATAAAAATGTTAAAATAAATATCACATAATCTATGTTACCAATTTTTTTCATGAGCATATATCAATTGGTGATAATATAATAAAAATAAGTACAAAATTCCTATTCATATACCACAGCTTCTTAAACTATGGGTACTAATATTGAATGGGGTAGCATACATGAACTTTTTGAGATATCAAATACTTTGACAGTGAGCATGCCAATCAAATTTTTCAATATTTTTAACAAAAAAAATTCAGAATATGATCTTGATTTAAAAAATTTCATTAACTTTTTGATCAAGAAGATCATATGCATGAACTTCTTAGCAACACACTACTTCTCTAACACTATGCCACAGAATTACGTATATTGAAAAATGCAAACCAAGCAGCTAAAAAACATTACAAATAAGCCTGTTTGAATCAATTTTTACAAAATTATTATTAAATAAAGATATATATTTTCTATTCTGTTTTGTTTTTTTTCTGTTCTATTCTTTGCACTTTTGATGTCTTAAAAAATTTTTTTTTGGCCACAGTTGTGGATGCTGAATATTTTTATAGTTAAAAGCGAATAGGGAATTAAAAACATTTAAGAAGTGCTGCTTTTTTTTAACTACAAGGTATTTCAGGTAATGATTAAAAATTTACATTAATTTTGACATTCATACCTTAACTAAGAAACAATTGTGAATCTCCTAATATTGAATGTAAAGTAATATTTGAATAATTTTATTCTGAACGATTTAAGGGATTCAATAATAATAATAAAAAAAAGATTTAGATATCTAGATGTATTTGACATGAAAACAAACACCTAAAAGAATGAATTCACTAAAGAATTTACAAGGAAATATTTATACCTCATTTTTTCTATCTGCAGTTAAAAAATATTCAGCTACATGAGCAGGAAGTATGTTAGCTAACAATTTTCTATTATAAGCTTGGAGATGCTCCATGTCTTCTTTTTCTTCTAATGCCTGCAATTTCCATAAAAAATCCAACCGAGAGGTGGCTTCAGCTTGATGCCCGTGGGCAACGAGAGCTCCCACAAAAAGCAGCAACAGTATGGTTAAAGAATATTTTGAAGGTACACCACTACCATCAGGGCTGAAAGTAGAAAAATTATATACACTGGTTATATAAAATAAATAAAAATTATATTCATTGGTGGTGTTGCATTCTGCATATTGTCAACTTCAGTTGTCATTGACTGTAGTACTTGATAAACTGTTAGAAATACTGCATAGATAAATTGTTAGGTTTATTCTTGGATTTTCATTTATTGATAGAATTCAACTATCTAATAAAATATTGTTACGAACATGGAAAGTCGCTTCCTAGCAATGTTAGTCTTATGGTTGGGAAGAGAGTTTTACAAAGTTAAGAATCGATTGAAGGGGAGAGGCTGTTCTGGGATACCTGACCTTGGCAACCATTTTGACGACAAATAGATGATTCTAGAAAATGCAACCCTTTTCTCGATATAGGAAAGGGAATACACTTGAATATACGAGAAAACTCCATGTGGCGTCACGGCCTGTCGGAGAGAGTACATAAGGACCGCACCTGGATCAGAAGGAGGAGCATTGATCCATTGTGAACAACCTTAGAGTTTTGTCCACAGTGCGAGCTAGGAAGCTAGTGAGCTGAGCACTATTGAAAGTGCAGTTATTGCCGTTATTAGTTATTTGCTGACTGTTTGTGTTGCTAAATCTGAAAGTGCTGAACTGTTATTACCTGTGAATTGTTGTCAGCTTACATTGCTAATATGTGAAAGAACTATTGTTTCCTGTACATGTGCTATGTGTGTTCCTGCATATTTGTAAATAAACATTCATTCTCCATTATCCTGCGTGTTGGACTGTTTACACCATACACCCACAGAAAGACTTTTGTAACAATATTTCAATTTTTGCAAAAGTGACTTACCTTACATACACAAATCATGATGAATTATTTTTTTTTGTCAGCAAATAAGATTTAAAAATTGCTCATTACTAAGGTGACCAACTAATTTCCAGTGAAAAGGAGGACACAAATAAATTGAAGGTAAAAAAATATCCGAAACAAAAGAAACATTTTATTCATTGCAACAATAATACAGAATACACTATAATATGATAGATGCATAATGAAAACATCTGTAACATTATTTACTGTACACTTTTAGAGGGAGGATGATTGGTCACCTTATCATTACTGAAAAATTATATTATAAATAAAATTTTAATGTTATGAAAATGCACATTAATTAAAATTATACACATAAAAATGTTAATTCAATAACTGCAAGATATGTCTAACATACAGTAAACTCTCGATTATCCGGCATTCAAGTATTCGGAAAGCTCAACTAACCGGAAAAATTAGAAAATGAGTTTTTCTAAAAATTTTACATCTGCGCGCCAAAATTTAGCACGCGCGTGCTCCATTCCATTCAGGAGGACAATTTATTTCTGGAATGCAACGTTCGTTCCGCACCGAGGGGCGTAGAAAGAAAAAAAACAATATACAGTACTGTGATTTACAGATTTGTTTTAGGGAGGAGAGGAGGTTCAAAAGCAAAAGTGAGAACCAAAAAAAATAATAATAAATAAAAGGTCCTCGCCTTTCGCCGAAAAACAAGACCTAAAAAAGGAATCAACAACAAAAAAAAAAAGGCAAAGGGACAGAATCGGTAAAAAAAAAAAGCTCATGGGGTGGGTTACTCCAGATTGGCAAGTCTCTTTCTTTTCCTTTATTTATTTACTCTCCAAATACCAGCAGATGTTCATTCCGATTACGAAATATCAAGTGCAGGAGAATTGGAGGCGCGAGAATTGCGCAACAACTCTTGCGATCTTCTAAAAAATAATTAATTTTGATATTCAATCTGGGATTTGTTTATGATCACTTAAAAGAGTTTTATTATGCTTCCTGAGTAGAATATTTTTCAGTTTCGTCGGCTATTTTTATATGTTTATATTTTTACAGTCCATATATTTACGGTAAAAATTCGGCTACAGATCGTACTTTTTTAAAATTTTCATCATCAATGTTAAATTAAAATCTTCATAATATGTTTTGTAAATGCAATGTTATGGAAGATACAGAAGTATTCTTAAAAATTATATTTAATGCACATTTCAAAATGACAAAAACAAATTATTTGGCCGAAAAAATCTTTAAAAAAAAAAGCCTACAATCTACCCCCCCCCTTTTTTCCCGTCACATTCAACTATCCGGAATTTTCAGGTATCCGGAAATCGGAGTTTCCCGAGCATGCCGGTTAGTTAAGCTTTTACTGTATATATATATATCTATGAAAGATCAGGTTTTAAAGGTGAAGTAATCTATGTTGGTAAAGGAAAAGACAGCCGTTGTTTCAATCTTCCTTTATTCCATCGTAGACAATAGTATAGGTTACTCTTCAATAGTTAAAATAATGGTCTTATATGAGTATCCATGACAGACTGAAAAAGGTAACGTGCGAAGCTGCACGCTGGTTGTTATTCGTTTATATGTTGCAGTCAAAAAGGGCAGATAGGAATGCACAGAAAGTTTAAGTACACAGAGAAGGTAACTTCCCTGGAAAAGACTCGTGACTCGAAAAGAAAGTTGTAGTGCACTTATTACGATGGGAGTAGAAGTAATTAAAATGAGGTGACATTAAAAATGATTTAAGTACGTTAAAAAATTAAAATATCACACACACACACACACACATATATATATATATCATAATCTCAATTTTATTTCAAATTCTAATATATATTTTAAAGTCTTAATGTATTCCAAAATCACTTTTCTTAAACTCCAGTTTCGTCCTATTTCCTGCGCTGGAGGTATATTAAATCTCTCGTTTTGAAATATTTATTACTAAAAGAATATTTTAATCTCTTTCACGTGCCCACCGAAAATCATGACGCGTCTCCCTGGCACTAGACTTTTCCATAAAATGTTCACGTAAATTATTAAAAATAGCCAATATTCCCTCCACGTGTTATATTGTTATTCCCTTATCTGAGAGAATCGGGGATTTTCTGTACACTTTTACTTAAAACTTCAACTAAGATGTTGGTATGGCCGCCACTCTCCAAAATATTTTTATAATAAAGCACATTGGTTAACAACTCAGCTGTTTTATGACTGCAACAACGAAAACATTATATATATATCATTTAACAGTCCACATTCTGTTCATTTGTGAGTAATTACTTTATTTGTGGGAATTTCTAAACAAAACTATTTTATTATATTACATGCTTGTTAAACTCTTTTATGTAACTCACCCATTTCACATTTCTAAAAATAGAATTTCATAATCGATTTTTTTCACCCACTTCCTGATGAGTTATGAAATTTTGTGAAAGTGTGTTATTGATGACAGTACACTATTTTAGCATTAATTATCACTTGATTGATTACTGAATTGAATTTTTATTCCATACAAGTGGTACCACCTAGCAGTAAATTTCAGAAAAAAATGATTTCAAGATTCCCTAATATTTATAATAATGAATTATAAATTAAACACCAAAGTAGAGAATTTTTTAAAAAAAAATTCTACTTTTCAGTAAACTAATAAAATTGTGCTCCTAAAAATTGTAATTATCAAATTTGTTTTTGTAAAATGAGCAGACTCATGGAGTAGCCAAGACAAACCCAAATTCTGACCCTTTATCCTGTATTTAAATAAAATGTCTTGGATTGCCCCAATTTTTCATTCACTAGCAAGTAGTTGATGGCTTTATTTATATATATATAAAAAAACACATATAAAACTTTTTTTTAAAACAGAATTTGAGAATTCTCTGCCATAATTTTTACTAAAATTTGATTGCTTTCAATTGGCAAGAGAAGAAAAAGTGAAGTTCCTTCCACTGGTCATGTTTATAATTGAGATTTGAAGAAGAGGGGGACCTGATGCACATCACAATGATTATAAGTGGAAGTTGGGAGAGAAAAAATAAATTGGATTGTTGCTATGTAAACGCTTATCTTCCAAGAATGAATCGCGTATAATGCAGACAGCTGTTATGGAACAGTTCCAGTTTTTGAAATTTAGTTCAAGCTAAAAAAAAAATGCTCCCACTTACAGCATTTTTACTTATGAATGAATAATTCCCATTAAAATTCTTAAAAAGATTAACAAGAATTTGTTTAAGATGCAATATCTCAAGGATCAAAGATTGAAATTCAGAAAATCTACTCACTTTAATTTCTATAAGTGATAAAAGATGTTCTTATTGTATATGTTATTTTCAATTTCCTCTGCAGAAATGCACATAAGAAAAAACTACCTTGAAACATTTATTAGCTGAATATTTATGAAACATTTCCTAAAAACAATATTTCTCAGTAAGGCATACTAACAACAGATTTAAAAAGCTAAGTTTGTTTACTGAGCTCCATTATGTAAAATTTACCATTACTAGAAGTAGATTACATTTTTTGTGACAAATAATTAATTTTTGAGGAAACTAAGGAATATAACTAATTTAAAAACAAATTCGATACAGTAAAATATATTAATGCTGTGATTTCTTAAACAAGGTATCCAACCCCCCTTCCAAAAGCAGGGTAGGGGCATGGCAAATTCCTTTATTTTTTTTAAATACAAGTATCTTTACAATAACATGGTATAACTCCTCAAAATGAAGCACAAATATTAAAAGTTAAGCTGCATACTATGATAATCCGAGTGAGTGTGGTTAATAAAATAACATACTTTTCTATATCATTAAGTATAAATACGATATTGCTCTTTTTGCATTCCGAACAGTGGCGAAACCAGGGGGCAGCCTCCCCCCTCCAGAGCTAAACCAGAATTCTTGCTTTTATTTTAAATCATTACAACTGTTTGTTCTTAATTTCCCTTTTTTAAAAAATAATAAAAACGTGACAACATTGCTTTCTGGCTTGACAGGCTCAAAAATTTCGCTAATTTTCTAGTCATTCCACTTGTACTTGTAGCGTTGACATGGTCGAAAGAATTTTTTTGTCTAGTTATTTCATTGTATTTTTTTATTAAATTATTGAAAGTAATGTAGTGTTCTTTATGATTCGTATTATCAGGTGAGTAAAGTTTGTGAAGTTATAGTGTTTTTTAGTTTACATAAGCTACGAGGTTTGACATTCGACACGACGATACATAATTTTTATGACCTCAGCCCGAGACCCAAATTTTGGATTCACCACCAATTCCGAATCTATCATTTTACTCTCAACCCCCCCCCCCCCGAAATAAAGGGTATCATTCTGGAAGTCCTTTGATTTATTTTATATTGCACAGAATAATAATAACAATAATAATAAATCTAGAATGGTTTAGCAATAAGCATGCAGGATGATACAATATGCATATTAACATGATAATAATTTTAGGCCGGCATACTATCTGCAAATTGCATGATGCCAAAATCGTTCAAAAGGCTCTATAGCACAAACCATTAGATCTAGAGCTACTAAATTTAGCATGTAGTTCCTTTTTAGGTCAAAGGTACTCACTAAGAAAAGTTTTTCAAAACTTTAGATTTTCAACTGAAGACGAATCGGAAATTTAATGTTTTCTTCAATAACTTTGAAGCATATTATCACACAAAATCTATTTTCATCACTTTAAAATGCTAACAATTAGTTTTTCAGTGACCTCAATTTTATTTCCATACATTATTTTCCTTTAATTTTAATAGTTTTCCAAAATTTACTATGCAATAGATTGTTTACTATTCATTCATTATTGAGATGCTGAGTAGTCTGTCTGTTTAACTGTGGAGTCAGCTTTCACAATATAACCTTTAATTCAAAAAATTACATTAAAAAAATATATAAATTTTAAAACATGCTTGCATACTTTTGTTGAAATTTAATGGAAGTATCTCACATTTTCTATTATTTTGATATAATTTAATGAATTTGCAAACTGGATAACATTATGATACCAGTGTTTTGGACTAGAGGTTCGAATTTCCTTTTTTAAAATATTTGCTATGCAATCATTAAATCATAATGAGTGGTGTTAAGACATTACAGGATGAATATACTGTGAAGCAATAGGATCAAACACAGAATGCTTCTCAGGCATGCTATACAACGTACTCTACTCTTCAAACCATATTATGCTTTCTCTTTTGTGAACCCACTATAAAACTAAACAATTTCCAAATACCTTTTAGATAAAGCCTCTACCTGCAAATTGGAAGGGAAATCAATATATTTAGAAATTCAGCTGTTATATCTATTTATAGATCATCATACTGAAAATAATAATTGTTCCTCTACTGTATAAATATATGGAACCACAGTTTTTGACTTAATTTATCCATAACTAATAAAGTGTTAATGATTAGAAAAGAAATAATATTGAACGTCAGTTTGATCTGCTAGTTTTCTGAAAGAAAACCTTTTTTCATGCAATTTGAAGAGTATTTGGCAGATATAAATAAAATTCTAAATAACAAACAAAAGTTCATAAACATTCTGAAAAGGTATTCCCCGATTTAGCAAAAAGAATGATATATTATAAAGAAATTATCAACAAAAAATGTAAATAATAGGGTACATAATGAAATGTATAAAGAAGTTTATCACTTTCAGATTCACAAGTATTTTAATATATAAAAAATTAATTTATTGTTTGGCAATAATTTATTTTTGGATTTCTTAAAATATTTTATAAGACATGAAAGAAAGAGGGAAGTTGAGTTATTAGTGAATGGCAACAACTGTTGGATGTTAAAAACTGAAACCGATATTTGTTTTTTTCTAAAGTTAAGATTAATGCTTAATGATTTTGTAAATAATATCCGCCCTAGTTTTAATTTTTGACATAAATATCTAAATTATTCTATTGGTTTTTAACTACAGTCTTTACATATATATATATATATATATTTGAAAGTAGAAAATTGATTTATTGGTTCCTATCTACTTTTTGAAAGCTAAGACAGTCAATTATTTTTTTATACCTTTAAAAATGCTCGATTACTTTACACAAATTGATAAAATTAAATTATTTTATATATTCAATAAAGTGTGTTTATTTCAAGCTATTTTATTACACAAAACAGATTTAATAGAACATAATATTTACCTGTGAACGAGGTCAAAAAGATCAAACAATTCAACGTGGGTTAAGAGAACAAGAGCACAAAAAACAAGTGACGCCAACATTAAAGTCAGAAGCTTCTGTATGGTAGTCAGCACAAGAAAAGCAGCACAGGACAACATTACAAGCATCATACAAAATGTTATATTCTGAAAGAGAAAAGGATTACTTTAAATAGTCATATTACATTTTATATTCTGCTAATAAATAAATGTTTTAAGAAAATTTCTTTATGATTTAAAAATACAGTAACCCCCCAACTAAGTTTATTTATATATTTTTTTCAGAATTAAAAAAAAATTATAGGTATGTATGTACAGAATGTAATACACTACAAACTACTAGATAACATACCTCCTAAATTTCAATTCAAAGCAGCATATTTCTTTACAGATATTGAAACGAAATTTTAAAATACTAAGAAAGTAAAAATTAAGATAAAATCATACTAAACATAGATAACACTAATTAATATAAATATTCATAATTAAATTGCAATAAAAACAGGTTGCAAATATTCTGAAACAAATTTTGGAAAATTCATAGTATTTAAAAGATTCTTAAGCCATTTTAAACATACTGTGCTGTTAAATCTTTTTAAATATGAGATGGTTTACTATTATCAACTTCAAAAGAGTTTCTTATTATTTTTATAAAAATTTAGCAATTTGTGTTACGACATGTGCTATTTCATAGTGATATTATTATTCTTTCAAATGATTATATTTTTTTTACTATGCAAAAATTCACTTATGAGTTTTATGTTATAATACTTATGACTACATTCTATCTCTTATTTTTAGCACATACATGGATTTTAGGAAAATATAAGTCAGTAAAAATATCACATATGTAACAAATTGATGGATTTTTTTAAAAAAAGTTCCTATTTGGTAAAGGATTTTTCAACATGAAATTAATTTCTGTGAATGAATAATTATAAAAACTATTGCTTCAGTCAGTTATCATTTTTACTCCTTATTAAATGTGAAGGCTTTCAAGCAAACATGCCAAATTTGTGAGCCACAGAGCTTTTTGAAAGCTACTTGATATAAAAGTATGCAGGAGAAGTTTATTGAAATTCCACATCTAACAAATGAATTTTTAAAAATTAATTACATATAACTATTTTATAAGTACAGATTAATTATGTTTAATTGAGACTCCATTACATTAAAACACACATAAAAGAAATTTTAAACCTTAAGTTAAGTTTGAAACAAATTTTTCAGATTTTAAATCTTCATAAAAGTATCCCCCTCCCACCCCTGTGATAAATACAGACCTGGCACCCAATCATATACATATGAAAGCAACTTATATCAAGTACAATTCCAATTTAAAAGACAAAATTCAATTAAATTACGTTGCTTAAATCTTGCAAATAAATGCATTTAGATGTGAACATTTGAAATACACATGTAAAATTATTTCATATTTGGAGATATTTATGGCTAAGAGAATGTATTTTATTTAATACCTTTTCCTCTCCGTACGGCTTGATTTTTATCCATTCAGGTTCTAAAATATGGGGCATTTTTAATAGGATTACGAGATTTAATTGAATTACGGGGGGGGGGGGGGCATTCAAAACAAATGACAATGAAATGGACTTGTAGCGCTATCTAGAGGCAAAACAAAAAATGAAATAATGACTGTTACAATATTTTTAGCCTACATGGAGAAAAAGTTGGATCCGTATTGAAAATATGGGAAATAAACTTACACATGCTATTTTCACGTGACCCGTATTTCGTATCCTGTGAAAATCTCAGGAGCCATACGCGGAGGATTAATTATAAATATATATATCTAATAAGACTTATAAATATCCACATTTCTCCTGGGTCTAGATTTTAAGCATCACTACAAATGAAATTTCTCACATGTATTGGTAAATAAGCCCTAATTCTGAGAAATTTTCTTTCCTCCTGGTAGCTGACATACACTTGGTATTTCATATTTGGTTTTGAGTTAGCTTTTGAGTTTGACAGATATATCAAAGATGTAGCACATTTTAAATCCCATTCTGAAGCTATACAAGGGCTATTTTGGAACGAGTCGCACAATTCTGAGCTGTGGTCAGATGATGAGGACGACACTTGAGCCGGAACAACCACTCCAAACTTCCACACCACACTAAATGGAGGACTTTTTACCCTAATGGATTAAAAATGCACACTAAACCAGTGAACACATGGTGAATCTCTGGTAGAAATGGGTCGCAAAACTGTGGCTCTTTAGCCTTGAAGTTAACTTTCCCACCAGGTTAACCCAGGCATGGATGTTTACGAGAGAGAAAATAAATTCAAGCTCAATCCAATGTGAAAGAAATATTTAATATACAAATTTTGGGGTTTGCCATCTACACAGAACAATGCAAGTGGTTAATCAGAGGTGTATCAAAATGTATAGAAATATTTCTAAGAGTAATACGAGATATGACTTCCTATTAAGCTCCTTCAATGAAATTCCCCCCCCCCCACACCATTATATATACCCATGAAAAATTTTAACAGTACACCAACTAAAGTAATTAAAAATATTGAATTTTTCTATCAAAAAAATAATATCGATAAATATTTTGATTACAAAATATTAAAATCACTTACGTATGGAAACCCATCAAGAATATTATCTGAACATACATCAGGATGAACTGTCAAATTCTGTGTAAAATTTTGATAGCTAGTCCAACACTCCATGGTTTGTGTTGTGTCAAGAGCAGCCTAAAATAATGACAAATTCCTGTTGTAAATAAAATACCAACATATTTAACCATCAAGCACAAACTAAAATATCTATTCATCTGAAGAAACCGATTCTAGGAACATTTTGAAATTTTACCCAATAGTACTAATGAAAAAGTTTCATAAAAAGCAAAGAATTTTATTTAATGGATGAAAAAATGTTTATATTTTGTTTAAAGTTTTAATTAGTTATTTTTTATGCAAGTTTAAGTGACTTGAAAACAGAGCCAGATTTAGAAATTTCTATGCTATAGGCCAAAGCATATTCTGTGCCTTCCTCTCAGAAAAGTTAGTATATAAATTTCAATTTAATATGCAATGGCTTTTTTAAACATATATGCACTGAATACAATCTTTATAATCACATTACATTTTTTATTCAAAATTACATTACTTAAGAAATAATGTTAACAACAATACAAGTATTCCATCGAATTTCTTGAAATCGTCTGAAATACATATAGAACTTCTTTGCTCATGCTATTGCCCGTGAATAGGCTTGCGAGTTATTGAAGCACACTTTATTAAATCTGTAAGGATCCATAGAAGACAAAAAAAAATCTATTGCTCAATAAATTTAATATAACAAATATAGATTTTAAAAAAAACATTTTATACGGTATTTTCAAAATAATGCTGAAATATTTGTAAACATTTGTGTTATTTCTTCTGTATATGCACCCCCTGATGGCTGCACCCTATAAGAAACCTGGCCCTGCTTGAAAATTCAATGACTTAATTGCTATCATTACTGCGACTTCCAATCCCTAAATGGTAAAAACAATTACTCACCAATGGAATGAATGTGCTTGTGAATGTGATGAGCAAAACTATCATCGCTAAAATTTGGCTATTAGACCTACTTTGTGTTATCTTTTCTATTGCTTGAAGGCATGATAAAGGTAACATTTGTTTTGCAACCTACAATAAAAAATATATATATGAAAGGAAAGAACCCAAAAATTTTGCAAGCTTCATCACGAAAATTATAAAAATTCAAAGTTGCAATTGAAGGATAAAAGATAAAATTCTAACTTGTAGCATATCTGCTGCCAATTAATGAACTAACAAAGCGGTCAGTGACTTTTCTTGGATAAAGTGTCATTTTTAAAATAATGCAGAGATGCAAGTCTGTAACTTGAATTATGAAATATAATTTTTTTGAAAATGAGCTTTAAAGTGTTTTTGTTTGTTCAAATATTTTTTTTTTTTTGTGTTGCTTAAGGGTACTGCAATAAAATAATGACAATTCAATATTTATCATCAATATTACAATGGTTATAATTATAAAATACAATTATTAAATTAAAAATTGATTTTAAACATGTTAACCTATAAATTATCATTTTTCTTTCATCAAGCAGTATGCTGGGTTTTAAAATATTTAATAATATAATTAACTTGCGTGAATAATAAAATTAAACTACACACTTCATTAAAAAAAGATATCATTTTCAAACAAAATGGCAGACTCCCACTATTCAGTTGATTTTTTATTATATTCATGTTTGTTTGCTAAAATATGTTGATCCAAAAATAAACAGAAGTCCAAATGCATACATTTTTAATTAAATATAAGTATTAGGTATTATTAGGTAAGTATTCCAAGTATCAAAAACTACTTGATCCTGCCTTTTACGTTTTTTACTTTGATGGGCCATTTATTTATGCAGCAAAAGTAAATACTGGTATAAATATACAGTACAACTCCGGTTAAATTAAACTAGAGGGTGGGTGGGGGGAGGAGCCATTTCGGATAACAATTTTTTCAGTTAAGCCATGGACATTTATTACCATTTTGAAACGTTTTGAGCGTAAAACAATTTAAAACTCTCTTTATAGGTTATACTCATGTTCTTTAATAACCCTCTAAGCGTTTTGCACGTATTTTTCGCTTCTCATATTAAGTATAAAAGCAGATAATTCATGTTTATATGTATAATATCTTCAACTACCATGGATAAAATATTCTTAAGATTTCAGAGACTTGATTAAACTGATTAAAGATCCAATTATTCACCTAAAAAGCAAATTTTTAAGACTTTAAAGCAAGTAGATCAAAATAGCTAACCACTCAAAGAGTTAACCTTCCATCCAGCACAGTATATGTACCAGCGATTCGGGAGCAATGCGCAAGACAGGCACAGGCAAACAATATCGTTATTAATATTGTTAATACCCAGTAATTTTAATTTTAGCATTCTAAAATTAATCACTAACCTTCTTGGTGAGGCTTGAAAGAAATAAGTGGGGATATCGTTGATTTCGGATAACCCTGGTTTTGGTTTACCCGAGTTCAGTTAACTGGGGTTTTACTGGACTGTTAAATATCTGTCTCACTAAATGTCAACAATTATATTAAATGTATTTGGTGCCCCATCAGAACAGTAACTAGGAATTTGAACGTCTATGGCCCAAAGAAAACACCTACTTAATAAAACAATGCAGGAGCAAAAAAAAGAAAAAAAGCGCCAGTTCTCTGATTAATGCTTTACAATTTGGCAAGTCGGTACATTTTCATATCTAAAATTATAATCAAATAATTTTTTTAGTTCAAAAGTAAAATAAAACAGTATAGTAAATTTGTAAGCACCCTTGCATCAACGGTGCCCCATGGCTTACAGCCCAATTAGCCTATCGTATAAGATGGCTCTGCTAACACATCATGTACCACGAACAGCTTATAGCCAATGATGGGCCTGCACTGATTTTAAAAGATTTAACAGCGAAATTTTAAGGCCACTTTTAGTGACTTGCAGCACTTCTAAGGTGGCAAACATGTTAGTGATGTGAAGAATTTTATATATGTTTTAATCAACTGTAAAATAATTAATTACTGTATACAAATTATTAAGCAACTAGAGAACATAAAACATATTTTCAGTTATTTACATGTTTTATACAGAATACATAATCAGTCAACTATCATGCACAAGAGAAAATTTACCATTAAATTTGTAGATTTAATAAAATCTTAAATTTACACTCAAATAATGAATATAAAACCTTCATGAATATTAATTAACAATGCAATGTCATTTCCAGATATTTCTATGGATAATTGTAAACAACCATAACAATCTTATTCTAGGGTTTTATTTTCTTTAAAAATATAATGATTTTATGAAATAGGAGGTAATTACTCTTTTTATATTCCAACATATCTAATTTTTGGAACTACAAAAAATAAACATAAAGTGTTCCATAAAAAAGCCATATGGATAATTTGAGGAAATAAATGTGGAAGATTCAGAGTTAAATTTAACCAAGTTCATGAGATTTATTTCAAAGAAAATAGATCTCGAAGTTTATTAGCTGCAATTAAATCAACAATGGACTTCTAATTGTTCTTGTGGCCAAGTGGATATAAATTGAATTATGGACTTGAATCATTATTAATAGAGAATATAACATCTCTTCATTACATGGCAGTGTTAGTGCAAAATATGGCTTGGTTTACTTTAAACCCTTCTTATATATATATATGTATGTATGTAATAATCTCACTTAATTTTATTTCAAATTCTAATATTATATATTTTAAAGTCTTAATGTATTTCAAAATCACTTTTCTTAAATTCCAGTTTTGTTCTATTTCCCGCTCTGAAGGTTTATTAAATCTCTCGTTTTGGCATATTTATTACCAAAAGAATATTTTAATCGCTTCCACGCGCACACAACTCGCGAAATCAGCGACTTATTGTTAGGCGACGGCCCATATAGTCGCCTATAAACATCGACTATCTTACTTCATGCATGGATGCTTAGGCATCAAAGCATATAGTACGATTTAAACTTTAAGCAGAGTTATTTAAACTACAGTAGAAACATTACTGAGATGTTTAACCTTGACCTTTAGAATAGTGATTGACTAAACATGCAGTCTGCAATTCAAGAAAGAAACTTTTAAGTAAAATCCAACATTTATTTTCAACAACATGAAAGAAACAACAAAGATTAAAAGTTAATATTCATAAATGCATAGAAACATTTAAAGTCAAAATTTAATGCAACAGGAAAAACTATCACCTCGAATCCAGTGAGAATAATTTAAACAGATGATTAGCAAGAACTCACGAGCTTAGAAAAATAGATGCGAGACTTAAACTGATTACTCAGACCTTTAAACGTTGTAACGATGTTTCCGATAAGTCCTCATATATTTGCCATTTCCAATTCAAACTCATAAACACTGAAAACTACACTCACATCGGTAATCTTTAAATCAATGGAAACAACTCTTGCGTTTCCAACTAAGATTATATTTAACTTGACTACACATCTCGGCAGAAGATGTAAACAAAAATTAGAAACGAGAATACTGTAAACGAAACTACATTCGAGACTACTATAAACGAAACAAAACAAACGAAGCCAATTTCTCCGTAGTTACCTCCAGCTTAAATACTTTTACCTAGAGCATGCGTTGTAAGTGAATGTCCGATAGACAATGCGTATTATCAACTGCTCATTTGCATAAACAATAAACTTGCAGTCTTTCAGACACGAACGATGTGAACTGAAATTAATCAACATGCATCGACTCGCAAACGTAAACATCGCGAAGCGTTTATGCCAAACATGCGGCGGCTGGTAAGTAAACAACTTTAGATAAATATTTCTCTTCCTAATTAAAATAGAGATGGCAAGACTCGGAGCAAGCATATTATTGCTAACACTTATTGCCGCCATGCATTTTCTCTAAAAAACTTACGTAATATACTAAAAATAGCTATTATTCCCTTCACTTTGATCACATGTCTATCTGTTAAATCCCTACCTGAGAAAATGCAGGGATTTTCTGTTCTCTTTTTGGCATGAAACCTTATACTATGATGTACGTACATTTCGTCACTCTCCCATAATAAAATGAAATTTAGAATTCAACTCGGCCTGTTTAATCATTTAACGACTACAATTATGAATACATTTTATATATATATACAGAGTTATCTCTACTAATAATAAAGGAGAATGAGTGTGTGTTGGCGCCCTACAGAGAAGTTCACTGGACTAGAGTTACGAAATTTGGCACAAATATACTTTGGAGGATGGGTGTGTGCACCTCGGAGCCCTTTTTTTGAAATTTTAATTAATAAAAAGTAAGCAAAATTTTGGCGTTTTCCCCGAATAACTACCGAAAATATAACAGCACAAAAATCATTTTTACACCGTCTGAAAATGCAAAAAATTACCTTTTCAATTATTATTAATTACGTTACTGTACAATTTTTTCTCCTACTTTAATGAATTTAAAAAAAAAATATTTTTAGGCATAATTTACAATACTTTTCACTGTTGCAAAGAAATTCAAATAGTCTTCATTGTTCAAACAAATATTTATTTGCACATTTCTCTTCCATTGTTGAAAGCTGAGGTAATATCTTAATGCTTAATGCTATCTTTAAATTATTTTTATCATTATGTTTTAATCCAAATAACATGTTGCTGCACATAAAATGTGCCCCGCAATTTTAATGTCGAAATCAAATGCATATCTTGCATGAGGAATAAAATAGTGAAGTTGGCACCGACAATCTGCAATTAGATGCTACACGACACACGGATAGCACCTCGACTCCCTTAGGGACGTTCCTGCGGACAACAAACAGAACAGGTGCAAGACCACTGAAAGGACATGGATTAAATGTCTATCTCAATTTGAAATTACTTAGCTAAGGGAACCACGAAAATGAAATTATGTTTAAGAGATTCAATCGAAATTATATTCCTGCAAACAAGCTAGTCGCCGAAGACGGCTAGTTATAAAGTTCACCTATTCAGGAGGCTTTAAATGAACCATGGCTCCAAATGCAACAAAATTTCATTAGAATGTAGTACAAGTGATGAACTATGTACAAGCTTCAAAAAAAAAAGGTAACATTTCATCAATAGTTGGTGTTATATAATATTTAACTTCTAGTTCTAGAGGTATCTGAATCAGCCAACTGTAATTTTATCACTGATGAAATGAGTTTTCCTTGATTAACTTAACAAAAAATCTGCAAAAATCAACTCAAATATTGGAGCACCGACCTATTGATGAAAATTGTATTTTTTTTTTTTGGGGGGGGGGGAATTTCACTGAGTGGCACTGTGCAAATATGGCTTTTTCACTTGTACTACATCTGGTGAAATTTGGTTTTGTTCAGAGCCACACAACTGACCTCAGGATCTTCTGAATAGCTGGATTTTAATTATAACAACCCTGCATATATATATATTACTTGCATACTATGATCAATGTATTAACAAAAATTAAATTCTTACCAAACTTTTAGGAGCCTGAATGGTAATAATTATAAATAACAATGTAAGACCAGCACAAAACTGAAACATTAGTTGCAACCAGTGTCTGAAAGATAAAAGACAATTTATCATATAAATAAAATCATTTTAAAAATTTGATTGCACTAATTAAGCATAGTTTGGTAAAGCAGTTAAGATAAATTAATTTTAGTTTTCTGGCACTAAATATTAAAGTAACAAAGCAAACATGACATAGGGTTTAATTTGACAGATAGAATTAAATGGGAAGGAAAGCACCATAGAATTCAATGCAATTTCTTACTGCAAAAAAAAAATCTTTTTTGCTTGATTTTACCATTTAACTCGTAGAATATTTCCTTTCAAGTATTTTTGACTTCATAACACTTTTCAATAATTATAAAGGTATAAAAAAATTTCTCATGATGATTATCACTAACTGCAGTACAAATAACGAGAAGACATCAAGAAGTTTCAATCGCATTTTACAATGCATGTTCTCATATGTGAGATGAAGGTATTTTTTATTTTCTGGCAATTCCTAACAAATGAATGGATTAATTTTTTGAAAGTCTTGCACTTTCTACATTTAAAATTATTTTCAAAAACTTCACCCTTTTGAAGTAGTCTTATCAATATCTAATAAATATATATTTTTTTACTTTCTCGTATACGAAGTATACAAAGAGAAAGTATTGTAATCGTCAAAAAATTCGAACTAGAGATGTTGATGGATCTCCACGTTTTAGACCTCCCCGAGTCTGAAAAACACAATTTTGGAATTATGTCTGTCTGTCTGCGAACACGATAACTCAAAAACTATTAGAGCTACGGGGATGAAATTTGGTATGTGGTCTTTAAACATAATTTGTAGGTTTCTATCAAATTTTGGACAAAATCCGTCAACGGGAAGTCTGTCTGTCTGCATATTCGAGGTCATGCGAACGCTATAACTCAAAAACTTGAAAAGCCAGATGGATAAAATTTTATACACAGTTTTATCGTCATGAATGTAGGTCCGTATCAAATTTTGGGCCAAATCCGTCAAAGGGTTGACTGTCTGTCGGTCCATATAATTTGCTTTCGAAGAGAATCCGTTATATACGTGCATGCGTACCCAAAGAGCGGAGATGAATTTCATTACGGAGTAGCGAATTACGTCAGTTTGTCCTTAAGCCGGTAAGAGCGTAAAATCGGTACGCATCTCTTTGAATTTGATTCTTTACCTAGATATTTTTCAATCACTATAATGAAACACCTTCTGATAGTCATAGGATTCTGGGTAACAATAGGTTCGAATTTTTTTAGCCACGCTGGGGAAGGGGAAATGGCACCTTTTGGGGGAAGTATACGAGAAAGTTTAGGGGAGAACACTCCCGTTGATTTATAATTATATTCTGATTTTTTGAAACAGTTGACAAATGCACAAATTTATTACCATTATTATTTAGAAACTTTATAAATTATTTTATTAACTGGTATTTGAGGAATAGAAGAATAACATTACAATGCGAGATAAAAAGGTGCCTCCTCATTGCAAATGAAAACTAGTAAAGCTAAGCTCTTGTTTTGTGTATTAAATTCTGCTGTTTAGATTTTCTCACTGATATAGAAGAAAGCAACACTTAATATACTTCAGCAATAATTAACTTAATTATGCCACAGGTTGAAACTTTAAAACTTATGTATGAAATCCGTATGCTATGTAGAGAGAAGACAAACAAAAATCTGAAAGGGAACTAAATAATCTCATTTCATTCCAGAGTTACAATGGATATAAAACAAAAAAACTGTTGGTGTATTGCATACAGGGATGTTAACTTTGAAATGCTGCACTTTTATTCAGTATCATTATCAAATGAACAGTTAACAAGTAGTGGAATAGGGTTAGGTTAGGTTATATTTATGTCCCGTTTTTGAAGCAACACGAGGGCTATTTAGGGACGGACCTCGTAATTTTGAACCGTGGTCAGATGACGAGGACAATACCTGAGCTGGCACCCCCTCTCCAAACTTCCGCGCCACACCAACGGGAGGACGTTTGGCCACTACATATGATTTAGCGTGCAACAGGCCCCATACACGGCGGATCTTCAGTGGAATCGGGTTTCGAACCTGCGACCCTCCGGTCCCTAGGTCGAGACCTCACCTCTAGGCCACCGCGGCCTTAGTGGAATAGGGAGTGGTGGAGAAGGGAGTGTATAGGTGACCTTGGTACCACTATTTGGGGGTTCTTCAAAGAAAATATTTTTGGATTTATTTTAAGTTTTGGATGCTAGAGGTTGATGAATCAGACTAGAAGGGGGCGAAAAATAAATACAAAGCTCTGGGCGTGCATCATTTACCATCGCTAAGCCACTGTTAACAAATAATTTACATATCATAATGTTCTGTTATGACAATCATTGGAGTATGCCCCTTTTTCCTGCTTGATTATCATAAGATTTAAGCAATCATTCATGCGACCATCAGGCACAACTATTCAATAATAATTGAAACAAATTTAAAATGTGGAGTATAATGCACTAAAACTGCACTTGGATGTCTTCCGAATATATTTCAAAAACCTCTTTGAAAAATTTAAGTATCACTCATAACAATAACATTCTCATATCGAATACAATCACTAACTCTATTCACTAAGTAATCCATATACATTTAGGGAACAGGAAAATGATGAGTAACGGCAAGCTGAATATCTTAAAGAGTAGGAAATAAATAATTTCAATGCAACTCCTGTTTTATATTAACTTCCTAATGTTCCATATTAGGCAAAAACGAGTTAAAATAGAATAACTATAAAATTGCAATATAAACGCTACTTATGATCCTTGCACTGTGCAAGACCGCGAGGAGGTTTTTCATAATTAAATACGCTTCTTTACTTTCATTAGCATATGTAAAGGAAAATGAAAACAACAGATTAGCATGGTAAACCAGAAATTTTGAAACAAGAATTTAACCATAACAGTATTCTAAAATCAAAGGTATATATAAATCCAACAATTTAGATGAAGTTAAACTAGTATGTGATCTAGATACAAATTTTTTAAAAGTCCACACCAGCTTAGCTGCCCTAGTGAACAGTTAAGAATTATTTGGTCTTGATACAAAGATAGAGAAGAGAAATTTTAGACTTTATAAAACACTGAAAGAAACTTTAGAACGAAACTCAATCTTAGATATTATTAGTTGTTTTTATATTTAGCATATATAAAATATCTAAGATATGTTATTTTTGTCTTTGTAATATATACATCTGTACTTATAAAAGGCAATGTTTGTGTGTGCGTTCTGCGTGCGATATCCAGACGAATCTATTGCACTTACAACCTTGAAATTTGGCACACAGGTAGTTGTAATGGTGACTCAATGCACCTCGAAGCCGAAATTTTAAAATTTAATCTAGAAAATTTTTTATTTAATGTTTTGTGTTGTTTTGGTTGATTTTTCGCACTAATTTCTCAATAGAATAGTTTCGAATAAGTTTACGACAAAAATATATACACCATCGGAAAGAGTATGCAATTTCTGTTCTAATGAAGTTAGTTTTGAATTTCTAACGTAATTTACTGAATTTTGAAAAATAGTCACTTTTATGGTAATTTTTAATAAAGATTTCTTTAAATTATCGCATCTGACGTTCTAACATCTCTCTGATTTTCATTTTTTTTCAGCCTACAAATGGAACGTTTATGTCGGATTTAAAACAAGAACTATTAAAATATCTTTTTTCGTTTTTTAAAAATTAATTTTTCCCTGATCGGTTCAAACAGTTTTTTCGTAGCGAGATTTAACAGCAAGAGCTTCTCTGAACCATCCCACAATGCATTGTTGCAACGTGACCTTCTTCGCGGGCAGGTGACGTCATTCGCAAAGAAAAATAAGCGGGAATATCAATAATGTGCATTTTTTGTTTTGATTTTGTTTTCAAAACTTTTTTGTGCCATTGTGGGCACTTTTTTTCACCCACTTTTTTGAAGTCCTGATTCCACGGGCAACGCTGTGCGCGTACTGCTAGTATATATTAAAATCACTTTTGCAAAACAGTATAATTAGATAAAGCTAAACCGCACAAAGAATTTTTCTGAAATTTTTAACAGAAACAAAATATTTAAATTAAAAAAGGAATTCTTTTAATTGAAAAATCTTTGTATAAAAAAGAAAAAAATATAAATTTGACTCACATAGGTAGTATAACAAGCTGAATAATGAAAATAAATAATTGCATGAAGCCAGCACAAGTGAAATACGTTGATAACATTTTATCTCCTTCTTTCATATACTGTAAATAAACAAAAAGAATTTAAAACACTTTCATCTTATAATGTTCATTTCAGTTATTGCAAGAGAGGATTTGCTTCATCAAGGAATTACAATCAAAACAAATTGCTAATAAGATATCATGAAATGAATTTATAGTTTTGGATTTCCATTTCCATTCATTCTTTTAAATACTATGCTTCAATTGTTTCACAAAACAATCTCTTAAAAAATAAGACATTTCACAAACAAAAGGAATATTATATTTTATTATTTCTTTTTTGCATCTAATACACACAACTCACAAAATTCAGGGGATATTTGAAAATGAATATGAAGCAATAAAAAAAGCAGCATTTTATTTATTTTGATTAAATAAGGACATATGAAAATGAAATGAAATGAAAACATGCAGCTGGGATGTTCTTGTTTAATAATAATGATTAAAAAAACAAATGCTGCTTTTTTATGGCTTTATATTCACCATTTTGAAATGTCCTCTAATATTAGCTACATTAAAAATATATAAATAAAAATAGGGAAAAATACAATTCCCACAAAATCTGAATAAGGAAGTCAATGAAAACTAACGATAAATGCAATCTTCTTATACAGAAACAAATCTCAAATTGCTGTTTTAGATTATGCATACATAATAAGTAAACAAAACCTTCTGGGGCCAGCTCTGTATACCTTGTGCTACCAACAAATTACAGCACAGGGTTATGTTTGCAGTGAGAATGACTTGCAACGTTCTTTAAAAAAATATGCCAAGAGATATCACTCCAGTCTCTTCCAATGATGAATATTATTAGAGAGGTTTTCTGTGAGTGTAGTAGTCCACAGTTACATTATGGGCAGAAATATGGAAAAAACAAAGACGAAACTTTACATTAAACTACGCAAATCGGTGGCAAATCCAGGAGGGGCTATCGGGCTACAGCCCCCCCCCCCAGAGCAAAGCCAGGATTATTGATTTTATTTAAAATCATCAGAACTGTTTTTTCTTAATTTCCCCCTTTTAAAAAAATAATAAAAAAGCTTCAATATTGCTTTCTGGCCATACAGGCTCGAAAATTTTCCTACTTTTGTAGTCATTCCACTTGTATTTGTAGTTTTGACGTGGTCAAAGACTTTTTTTGGCTAGTTATTTCATTGTACTTATTAAATTGTACTTGTTAAATTATTGAAAGTATTGTGTTGTGTTGTTCTTTATGATTCCTTTTGTCAGGTGAGTAAAGTCAGTAAAATTAAAGTGTTTTGGTTTACTTTAGCCTTGAGGTTTGACATTCGCCCTGACGATACAAAATTTTTAAGCCCTCAGCCGGGGGGGGGGGCCCGGAGCGGAATCCTAGATTCGTCATTGAAGCAAATTAGCCACAAAGACAATGCACACATTGCGTTTTTTAATTCTTCTGCTTTTTCCATAACAGATGATGCAGAGCCAGATAACTACAATAGTTTTATTATAAAGCTGTATGGTGATTAAGGAAGAAAATTTAGCTAAACTGCCTGGATCCATGATACATGATGAAATTTTCATGAAGAGGCAATACATCCTATCACCCAGCACTTCTTTGATGAAAGTTTCTCACTAATTACAGCATCTTATCACTTTGTGTTTTCAGTGTCTGCTGTTTTTCCCGTCAGAGATCTTAGATATCTTACCAATAAAAAGTTTTATTGCAAAAACATGGGATGTTTGAGGAAGAAAATTTGGCAAAACTGACTGGATCTGCGAAACACGATGAATTGAATTCTCCCTGACGACAATTCACCCAGGCAGTAAGTACTCATTTGATGCAAGTTTCTCACCAATTACAGCATGTTATTACTTTTGTACCCACCCCTCTTACTAGATTTAACTCCTGTGGAAACCTTCCATTTCCCAAAGATGACGATGCGACTAGAAGGTCATTGCTTTCAAACTATTGCCAAAATGCGAAGATAATTAATGGTTACAAACTTGCTTCAACAAAATGACCTGGAGGCCACATCCTAGCAGTGGGGGGAAGCTGGGTCTAGTGTGGGACTACTGCAAAAAGTTCCTATTTCAGATATGAACTTACGTTATTAATGTACTTTTTGTCAACAGAGCTAATACCGACACTTTTTTCATACATCTACATATTTTATAAATTCTGCATAAAAGTATGTACAGCACATAATAGATTCACCTATGTTATATTTTTCAAGTATTCAATACAAAGAAAAATTTTTCAAATAAGAAATAAATAAGAATATTGAAATTAAAACAATGAGTTCCTTTTCAGTACAGTGTCATAGAACTTTTAAAAATAAATAATTTTTATTGACCAGTAGACAATAGCAATTTAAAATATGAAACGACTGAGTTAAATATGAATTTTTAAGAAATAATTTCTGAATTCAGGAACTTTACTATATCCGATTTTTCAAGCACTATCAATAATTGTCTACAAATCTCAGTAACAAGGCAAAAGAAATTTTTGAATGATTGACTTACTTTGTTTTCAATTTCTGCTTTGTGGAAAGTATTAGTAAATGGTCTACAATGTTCATCTCTTAACCTGTCTATACTGCGGGCATCTATAGCACGAGACAAATAGTCATTGACTTCATCCTGAGGGTTTTTGAATTCTCGCCTTTTGTAACTGTAATACAAAGCAAGAAAAATATCTCCCAAAATATTAGTTGGTGCTGAGCATGGAAGAAATAAATCAGATTTTAATTTTACCTACTTTTACCATTAAAACATCAATATAACTTGCTATACTAGTTCTAAATATGTTTACTTAGATAATATTCAAAAAGTTTTCAGTTAACAAATAGATGTGTAATCATTAATGGGCAAAAATATATATGTTACATAACTGCAAGTTCATCTTCATAATTGATTCTACTATACTTGAATGATTACTAGCTTTCCCTTTTTTAAAAGGGTTACATTGGTTTCATGGCTGAGTGTAGACTTTGGACTAGAGGTTTATGGGCATAAACCTGATGTCAAAGATAGTACATACATACTTTAAATTACTAAAACTACTTAGTACATACTTTAAATTCATCTGATTAAACACTTTCCCACTAGCATGGTGTGGATGTCTTAAGAGGGGTTCTAGAATCCAGGTGTTGTCCTCATCATTTGACCACGCTTCAAAAAAGGAAATTTGTTCTCTTAAGGCTCAAAATAGTTCACTTAGTTCAAACCATTGATCATTTCCCATTTTACAAATTTTGTAACATTTTTACCCATACTTTGGTATACAAGGATTGCCAATTCAATCACTGAACTTCACGGGCTGAAAGCAATACATTCGTAACAATTAATTTAATAAACAGAATTCATATAAACTCCATAGGTTTTTATATCAAAATGAATTTCTAAATTGAATGTGTTGCCTAATTTATTAATACAGTAAAAAAATGCATGTACGGGAATTAATTTATTATGAATGCCAAAATGGTGCACATATATATATATATATATATATATGATAAGTCAGATTTAACTTTTGTAGCATGAAGCAAATTGACTATTTTCATTTGGTAGCCAAGTCAGGTACTTTTATCCGGATATATGTTTACTATTCAAAAGAGAATGAAATTTTTTTCATACAATTTACAATATACTCTCTCCATTATGTTCAAGTTCAGGAATCAGAAAAGTTGAAAAATTCTAATTTTAAACAGCCTGAACCTGATTGTTCAACCTTTATTAAATACATAGAAATTAGCGAGACATTAACACAGCACCTACCTGTTATCAAGTTTTGAATGACCCATCATCCTCATTTCTTTTGAAATATTATTTGGAGCTGAATATTGAGGAGGACGAACAGAACTGATTCTCTTTTTTTCATCCGGAACAATCAGGAATGTTTCTATGTTGTGGTCCCTCAAGTATTTATGTCGTTGGCCGCCATAACCAGGATCCACTTCATATTCATTATTCAAGAACTTCAAAGTCTCTTTTGTGATATGCACATGCCTGTACGCACAAATTGCAATCAATATTTAAATAAATAAAATGGTTGAAATACAATAATTTTAAATGAGTAGGATAATGTGTGTTTAATGACTATGGAAGTAAATTGTTGACTGGATGGATATGGAATGGGAGTGGGAACTATGTTTCTAATAAGTAAACATTTTTTTAAAATTAATTTGAAAATACACTGGCATTTAGAAATTAAAATGAACTTTGAAAAACTAACACCTCAGCATTAAAGACAGAATAACAAAGTTTTGTAAATCAACTAATGAAGAATTCTTTTTACAAAATTTAAAACAAATTAGAAAGTATTTACTATTCTTCATACTGAATGCAAAAGAAACAAAATTCAAGTAAAAAAGGATATTAGTAAAAACATAATATGCATTAAAATAAGACAAATTACAATGAATAAATAAATATATAAAATTTTTTATGCAGAAAACCGAAATTTTAACTTATTTGAAGGAGAAAATAAAGGTTTGCATCTTAATAAATATCAGTGCTGATATTTATGACAAATGTTATTTCTAAATTCAGTTACGTTATAAAAAATGTTTGTGGTACAGTTTAATATTAGACTTTGGAATAAGAAATAAGTTTTGTAATTTCTTTTTCTAACTCAAGAGGGTTAGACACAAATCATTACTCATAAATATTAATATTGGAAATTTTCAATTATTTTGGAAGGGGAAATGGCAGCTACTGCAACTACTATTAATATTTCGCAACAACAAAAAATATTCCTATAAGTTTGAAATCATTATATAAGAAAATGAGGCGAGGGTGTCAGCTTGTGTTTACGTCAGTGGCGAATCCAGGATTCGGGTCTGGGAGGGGCTGAGGTCATAAAAATTTTGTATCGTCGTGACGAATATCAAACCTCATGGCTCGTGTAAACCAAAATACTTTAACTTTACAGACTTTTCTCACCTAACAGTAAAAATCAAAAAGAAAAATACATTACTTTCGATAATTTAATTAAAAAATACACTGAAACAACTAGCCAAAAATGTTTTTGACTGCGTCAATGCTACAAGTACGAGTGGAATGACTAGAAAAGTAGGAAAATTTTCGAGCCTGTCAAGCCAGAAAGCAATGTCGCCACGTTTCTATTATTTCTTTTAAAAAAAGGGAAATTAAGAACAAACAGTTGCAGTGATTTTAAATAAAATCAAGAATTCTGGCAGCTCTGGGGGGGGGGCTGCAGCCCGATAGCCTCATGGTTTATGTACTTCAGGAATAGAAAATTTTACAAAACCTGATGTTTTATTCTCACTTCGAGATATTTTTCTTTTTGAAATTGTCATTTATTTTTTAATTGAATTTACTTCGAAAAATGGCAATTTAAATATATGCTTTTGCACTTCATGAAATATTTTCTTGATAAGTACATCAAAATCTTGGGGGGGAAAAACTCATGCATAAAAATGTTGCGATTGACACAACAGAAATCTGTTGGAGGATATCTTTTTACTGCACAGGATAACCATTCCCGATTTTCATTACTTACCCAGGAATGCCACCAGCTTCCATGTAATTTGCTAAAGTTACATCATTTGACCACACATCAAACTGCCATTTTCTTAAACCCAACACACCACAATGGACTCTTCCAGTATGTATTCCAACTCTCATATTGACATCAACTCCAGTTACTTCACGAACTAAACTAAGCCCAAAGAAAAGAGATATTGGCAATAAATGCTATTTTTTTTTCATAAAAATACAGATTAAAAAGACAAAAGAATTTTAATTGCGAAAATAAATTTTAATTTACAATCTTTAAAAAGAGAAACCCACATAAATGTTAATAAATCATATACAGGGGTTTAATAATGAAAAAGGCTATAAAATTTTGGAAGTTTATTTTAATTGTAAATTACCAAATACATTAAAAAGCCAATTTCACGTAGATATATGTAAGTTTTAATCTGCATTTGAAAATTAAAAATTGGAGAAAATAATAGTTCAGGTTAACTTATGTAAAACTAATTTTACCCTACGATTCTAAGCAAAAACATAAATGAGGTTCAAATTTTTAAAATCACAGTAAAGCTACAGACTGATCACATAATTATATTATATATGATTTTTGACAAGATTTAGGGAGTAAGAACCGAAACATCTCTTTAGTACATACATATTTTAAAAAGATTTGTATTGTACAGAGTTCTTAAAAAATCTCCCCTCCCCCATTTAGCTTTTAAATTTTTGAGGAGAGCCGCACTGAAAATGTGCGGTTCAATATGGCAACATTTTCCAATACATGTGGCTGCTCAAGGCTGGCTCAGTTTTTCTAGTTAAACTTAATTGCACAAAAAATTCATTAAATATTTAAATTTATGATAAATCCTGGCCATGGACTGCAGATTATGCATATACCATATTCTTCTTCTTTGATGAAAAATTAGCAGTAATTTGAAAAGAAAATGAATTACTTAGCAATATAGTAAATGGTAAACCAGAGCATATTTATTTAAAACAGGCTTTGAGTGTGATAAATTTTAAAGCAGGATTTACACATAATCCAACGTTGCAGTCTTTACATTCGTTAGTTTGAATTTTGCTATTTTGAACATAAACATACATAACATCAGCGATGTTTTGATTTCCCTTCAACTTCTTCACACGGTGATGGGAAATGTCTGCTTATAAGTCGTACAGTGTTTGAGCCTACCATACATTTGGATGATGTTGATCTTAAAACAGCATATTTTGTAGAAATTTGCACATTCAACTCATGCGGAAATCAATTTGGCACAGATGAAACATTAACAAATGCATGTGCAGCCATTTAAATTACCTCTGCCAACAGATGGAAGTAGGTATCTAGCAAACAAAATTACTCTATAAACAACCACAGCTGATAGACTGCAAATTTACACTCATAGTGAGAAATGTCCTTGAAAGAGTGACGTAAAGTTTGAAGGTCATAGGACTCCAACAACCCATACAGAAAAATTATAGCAAAACATTCCAAGCTAATGTCACACTGATGTGTCAGTCAGTAGTTAAAAGCCACAAGAGCTGTCAAGTATTTGTAACAATTGGAACAGAATGTGGCAAGTTGCTGGCACGCCCGTGTGATAGTCGTCCTCAAAGGGTTAAAAGCCTGTTGAGTGCTTAGAAATTTTCAGATCAATTCACTGATAAAAATTTTATTAGCATATTCAGTTTGTAAGATGTTTTTTAGTATTTGTTGGCATAGGCAGCTTAAAAAAGCAAAATTAGACATATGTAGGCTTAACATTTCAACACTCGTCTGGCCCTTTTTCATCATCATCCTCATGTTAAGTAAGGTCATTGATTGATTGATTGATTCATCCATACTTGACATTTTGTTTCTTCTGTGGTTTTTCAGCTTTCTCCAGATTTGAGTCGACGTTGATCCAGGCTTCACAATCCTCTTTGGAAAGGTCCGCTGACTTTTCAATGATATCAGGATCATCTTCTTGTTTAGGCCTGATGAAACCTCCAAGGCAAAAGCAGTTCCTTATGGCAACATCCCTCCAACAATCGAAACCGATTTCTACAACCAAATTGTTGATCACTAGAACCGGTAGATTTTCTATGTGTTTAGATATGGGAGATCTGTTAGTAGATATTTTTATTAGTACAACAAACTGATCATTATATCTGTGATCACTACAAGCAGCGACTTCTGCAGTAACTAATAATTACAGCAATTTTTGCTCCGATTAACAACTCGTTTAAAATAATTATAAGTGTATTATTTATGCATGATTCATGAGGCAGCACAATGCATTTATGATGGTATTCAAGACATTAACCCAGGAAGGGTAGCAGGCATCTGATAGAAACTCTGCAAATTTTATTTCGTCGCTGAAAGCAGTTGAAAAAAGTTTATCTTCGGGGGGCATCTACCTCTAATCCTACTTCTCTGGAACGGTCCCTTTCAATTCAAGGTTTTCTAACCATGACCTAGGCCATGTTGTGTGTTTTATACAACATATATCGGTAGTATACAAGATATAAGTACCCTAAGTATGCAAGGTATAAGTATCCTAAGTATACAAGATATAAGTATAATAAGTATCCTAAGTATACAAGAGAAATTACTGTAATGATAAAAAAAATTGAACCTCGAATTTTTGACGAATATCGACGTTTCAGGCTTCCTTGGAATTTTTTTCCCTTTTTCCTTCATTTTTTAAATTCATTATGTATGTATAGAGTTACTTAATTAACACTATAATTACAATTAGTCAATCTTATAATATATAGGTGGATGTCAATGTGGTGGTAGTCTCCGAGACACCACATGGTCCAACTTGTTCAGAGTAAGTAAATAGGTGGAATTAAATAATTTTTTTATAATTTTTTTCATTTTGCCATTTATTCTCGCTTATCCACAAACAGATGAAGTTTGAAATATCAAAGAGACTGAAATGAATTCATGAAAAAGACAGAAAAATCTTTATTTATATAATATATTATTTTGAAAAATCAGTTATCTTTGAATATTTTATTATTACGCATTCTCCTTCCCAATAAAAAAGACTTAAGATGTAGTGAAACCATAGATAACATATGAAAATAAAAAAATGAATGATATTATTAAAACAAACTAAAATATGTGCAATTATTAATGAGAAAGAGGGTGGTGTCTGTCAGATGCCACACAACCTGTGACTAAATTTTCAGAGGAGTAAACTGTCCAGGGTTAATAGCAACAAATATTAGAGATAATATATGGATAAAATTTAAAACTGAGAAAATTTAGACCTTACGCTATAGCTTCTATCATGTCTAGCCCCATTTCGACACAACACTGTGCATGATCTGGACGTGGTTCTGGAAGTCCACTGACACAGTAGTAGCAGTCTCCCAATAGTTTTATTCTTAAGCAATGGTTTTCAGATGCCAGCTTGTCAAAGCGTGCAAAAAGCTCATTTAGAATTTTCACCACTTCTTCCGCAGTGCATTGAGATGAGAGACTAGTAAACCCACATATATCTGCGAATAAAATGCTGGAAAGATGAGAAAAATATTAATTTTATTTTTGAATACTTAAATAAGTATGTTCTAGAACAATATTTTTTAAACTGTGGATTGCAACTCTAAAGATATTGGAATATTTTCATAGTATTTTATTTTAGATTCTCCAATATTTGTAAGTAGCAGTTTACAAATTACATTGATCCAAAATATGTCATTAGAACTTGCCGAACAACTGTATTAAGTTGAGTTCCTTCTTATTATCACTAACCAATGCTTCTTTTTCTTGTTTACTCCACAGTTTTGAGATTCTGCAAAAGTTTTCTAAAATAAATAGAGTTGTGACTTTTTTTGTTTGCGGCATCGGAAAAGTTGTGCGCAGAAGAATACATGATTTAGAAAAATGTACAAATAAATTATGAAAATTATAATTATTTTTCACTTGAAGGTAAAACAAATGGTTTAGATAGTAAGGTACACACGGAATAAATGATAGAATGTAACCCAACACACAGTTTCATGAATTTTGTGACATAATTCTGAATTCATTATTGTTTTGTGATTTTGCTTAATAAAGCCAACTACAATCTTAAAAAATATAACAAAAATTTCCAATCTCAAATGTAATGAAGAATTTCTAATACAAATAATACAATATTTAAGTCCCTCTGAAAAATTCATAAATTAATAATCTATTTGTTATTAATATATATATATTCATTCTTGAAAAATTTAATCAGGTTTATGAAAGTTTGGACATATTACCTAACATTTTCATGCCTCTGAATGTATATTTTATGGAACATAGTATCTTCTGGTTTTTTGGCAATATCTGCCTTCATTTCCATTGCTACATGCCTTGGCAACACTGATAAAAGCAAACGTTCCTAAAAAAGAACATATACAAATTCTAAGAATGGAATATTTTAGGAGTTATAATGAAAATTTAAAAAAAGGAAATATCTTTTAAAAATTATACAATTTTAGAGGATTAATCAGAATTTAAACAACAAAATGCCAATATATAATTGATCTTGATTCTGACATTAACCAATTGAATGAATTGCATACAAAACGTAAAAGTCAATTAATGTTTTGCAATGAATGCAGTACAAACTATGTCTAGTCAAAATAATTTTAAATAGAAAAAATAATTTAAATAAATTTTTAAAAAACGGATTGGCAGAAATATACTTAACTAAATTAGATACCCAAGAAAAATTAATTATATATGTGTATATAGAATAAAATTTCCACAATAGAATGCTAAAATAAAATAAAATAAAAAAAAATAATAAAAAAAAAAATAATAAAAAAAAAAAAAACATTGATCTATGGGTGAAGAGATTGAGTTATTGAACTGCAGAATAAAAATTTCAACATAAAATAAAAATTAAGAAATTATACTAGTACAAATACATTTATGCAGTAACTATTTGTATAGTGAAAATATTATGTAAACACTAGAGTTAAAAGAATAAAAGTAAGATAATAAATAAATTAATGATAGTGTGAATATGATAAATCTGTAAATGTTTTCTTCGGCACGAAAAACCTACAGGATTGCTTTTTCAATGAAGTTTTGACCTAACAGCAGTCATCAGTAAAAAACTATGTTTCTTTCATCAAAAATTTAGTACATTACGGACAGTGAATAATTTTAAAAACCCAGAATTCACCTTACCAGAACATAATCTTTTGAAGCACTCACAATACTATGTAGAAGGGAGGTTGAATATATTAATTAATATAAAATAAATATATGTTTGTGGAATTTATTTATACTAACTGAAGCAGTATATCCAAGTACATTATAGTTCAACCTTGAATTTGGAATTAAAAATTTAAGTATATAAAAATGAGTTTTTGTTATGCAAGTTATCTAAATACAATCTTAAACATTACATATAAATATTACATAGGATAATATTTAACTTAAAAAAATAAATGGAAAATAAAATAATGGTTAATTAAGTATTAGATAAAGGAAAAAAAAAAACAGCCTGTATAATTTCACACAAGTACTAAGCAATGTAACATTTACTTGAATTATACCTGCTGTTGGTTTTCTCTCTGAATGTTTAATCGAGCTTCTACACATTGCCTAGTTTCCATAAATGCTTGTCTTTGAGATGTTTTGCTCGGAAAATGAGAAAATATACCAGCCATATTGACAGCAACAAATAATAGCAAGCTGGCTGTTAACTGTAATTAAATGAAAATAAAATTATTAATTAGACAAGATTAACACCTCATTCTTCATTTCATGTAATTCTGACTACAATAATTAACTAAACTTCAATCTTAACAGTTTAAAATATTAGAGAGTAGAGTTCTGAAGCTATGTTTCAAGTATTTAAAATTTTTGAAATAAGTTCATGAATTCTCAGAAGAAATGGAAATTCATTATTTTAAATAAAATATTAACACTTAATTCAAGCATTTGTTGATACAGGCATTACAAGATTTTGTGGTTACTTTGATTATTTTTAATATACATGAGTATAGAAACAAACTGCGACAATAATTTATGCATAAAACTGTTTAACAAATTGATTACTGAACGATTTTCATACAAACTGGCAATTAATGTTCAGTGGCTTTAAAACCATACGAGGGAAAACATGATAATTACTTATACCTTTAAGGTGTTAATCTATTATATATTTATTGATTACAGTAAATTCTCGATTATCTGGCATTCAAGTATCTGGAAAGCTCAACTAACTGGAAAAATTACAAAATGAGTTTTTCTAAAATATTTTATATCCTCGCGCCAATATTTAGCATGCACGCACGGTTCCATTCACACAATTTATTTCTGGATTGCAATGTTCGCTCCGCACGGAGGGGCGTAGAAGGAGGAAAAAAAAAAAAGCAATATTCAGTACAGTGACGAACACAGACTTGTTTTATGGAGGGGTTCAAAAGCAAAAGTAAGAACCAAAGAGAGAAAAAAAAAGGTCCTCACCTTTTGCCGGAAAACGAGACTTAAAAACGAAATCAACAACCAAAAAAAAGTTTAAGGGACAGAATCAGAAAAAAAAAAGGCTACAATCAAACCCCCCCCCCCACACACACACACACATTTTTCCCGTCACACTCAACTATCCGGACTTTTCAGGTATACGGGAATCAGCGTTTTTGGAGCATGCCAGTTAGTTAAGCTTTTACTGTAATAGTAAAAAAATAACCAAGTAGAAATTCACTACAGACACTTAAAAGACTATTTTAACTTTGCACAGGTTGTGTCTCAGAGAGTTTAATTGTCACCCTGACTGAAAAACTGAGAAGAGAAAGGAACCACCCGAAAGGTTAGGGGTAGAGAAGAGAAACTTTATTCATCTACTCTTAGCAACTAGATAAAATTTGAGTAACATCTGTCAGACACCAGCAACCTCTCCAGGGTTCGGAAAAATAAACATTTTAAAACAAAATTTTATGCCCAGAAGGAACTTAAAAAATAATTGAATAAATAATGCAAACACTAGTTAATGACACTCCTTTCATTCTATTAAAATCAGAATAATTCATAATATATATAGAAAATATTAATAAATATGATAGAATGAACAAACTGATTAAGGTGCCGATAACCATCTTGTTTATTTTACCAGCTAAAATAAAATTGCCTAACATTTCTGAAGTAAATGTTGATGAGATAAAATTTTAAAAAAATCTTAGTTTACTTTGAACATAAAAATTGATTAAACAACAGCTTTTTACTTTCTTGTATACAAAGAGAAAGTATTGTAATCGTCAAAAAATTCGAACTCGAGATTTTGACGATTACAATACTCCACGTTTTAGACCTCCTGACGAATCTCCACGTCTAAAGACCTCCTGAGTCCGAAAAACACAATTTTAGAATTATGTGCGTCTGTGAACATGATGAATCGAAAACTATTAGAGCTACGGGGATGAAATTTGGTATATGATCTTTACACATAATTTGTAGGTTTCTATCAAATTTTGGACAAAATCCATCTACGGGAAGTCTACCTGTCTGTCTGTCTGCGGTCATGTGAACACTATAACTCAAAAACTTGAATAGCTAGATGGATAAAATTTGGTACACAGTTTTATCGTCATGAATGTAGGTCTGTATAAAATTTTGGGCCAAATTCGTCAAAGGGTGGCTGTCTGTTGGTCTGTATAATTTACTTTTGAAAAGAATCCGTCATCTCCACACGCATGCGTACTGCAAGCAATCTTCTGTGCACGCGAAAGCTATGGAGCGAATTACGTCAGTTTATCCTTGAGCCGGTAAGAGCGGAAAATCAGTATGCATCTCTTTAAATTTGATTCTTTACCTAGATATTTTTCAATCACTATAATGAAAAACCTTCTGATAGTCATTGGATTCTGGGTAACAGTAGGTTCGAATTTTTTTAGCCACGCGTGGGAAGGGCAAACGGCACCTGTTTGGGGAAGTATACGAGAAAGTTTAGGGGAGAACACTCCTGCTGTTTTTTTTTTTTTTTTTTTAAGTCTCCAATATAAATTTATTTAAGGTATATTTTTCAATTCCTCAAAAAAAAAAGTGTTGAGACTTTTAAAGTGAACTTTAAAATCTAGCGTATTATTTTCAAATCAAACAGTGCAGAAAATTTTGTAAAAAAAAAAAAAAAAAAAAATGAAACAGAAGACAGTAAAAGATACTTCAGATTACTAAGTTGAAAGAAAATGTTCTACCTTAGAGATAGAAGTTTTGATATGCCATCTTCACAATAAACCAAAGAAATATGTAGCTTTTAATAAAACTTCAAAATGAAGTTTTCAGTGATTTTAAACCTCAAAACAGCAAATGTCATGAAAGTCTCATATGTTTCAAGGCAAATTCAAGCAAACTCTACACAAGTGGTCAATTGTTTTGATCTCATAATATTCATTCAATTCCAAGCAATAAACTTTCAGAGTGGATAAACTGTACTTTTTTTTTTTTTTCCCATTAGCTTGACATCAGTTGTCACCAAGATATTAACATGAAATATCACTTTTCCATAGTGCAGAAACCCTCCACAAGTATATCAACCTTACACAATTAAGATGGCAAAAAATACCATGTTTGATAGCAGAAGGTTGCAGTACTTGGAGTATTTTTCAGTGACTTAGCTAAAGGGGATGGAGAGGGAAGTTGCGTGCATGGCACTTCAAAAGGGGCAGCAAAATCAGACACGCAGAAAAACAATTTTATAACTAAGAATAGTTAACACTAGTTCAATCATTGCGCACATAAAAAAACATACTTTATTCATATCTTTCACCTTTTGCAACTTATCTTAAGAGATTGACAGTGTCAATGGCAAATTATAATACTAATAGAATGTTCTTACTGGAATTTATTTATTATTTCGAGATTAATGCAACCCGGGTGGCAAAAGCTGCAGATACGTCACTGGTGTATTCGAATCTCATATTGGCTGAAGTAGAGCTAACAGGAAAGTACCTAACAAAATTATGTCTTTAAAACCTAAAGAATACTTTCCTATGAAGCTTTTAATGAAAATTATGAGTAAATATGAATAAGTTACTTTTACGTTAAAGATGAGAAATGGAGATACAAGAACTATTAGTGCCATATTTTTCCAATAATCACATAAAAGTAATTTATATAAGTAATATCTTTACCTGTTTCCAGATGAAAGGATCCGTATCATTTACTATTGTATATGAAATCATCTGTACAACTGATAGCAAGATTCCACAAATGAGACACTCTGGCATACGCACTGGGAGAAGTGTATAACCAAAATAAACAAAAAATACGGTGCACCAAATACTTGACATGGCACTGGGCACTGGTGAATCAATGACCACTAAGACTATAGTTATGAAAAATGAAATCATAATGGTGTAAGAAAATATGAACAAATAAATTTGATTGAAAAATGACTGAATACTTAAAATGGCCATAATCAAATACAATGTCACTAACACGCCAAATGTTATCCCATGTGTTAAAGATTTATGGTCACTTAGTACATAATTGAACACAAGCATAACGCCTCCAACAGCACAGACAATGCCAAGAAGTGCGGTTAAGTTCCTTTGGTTTAGATGAAGGAAGTAACGTTGATATAAGATTTCAACCTCGACATTCTTAAATCGAGGCAGTCTAAATGCATTGAGGCAAAAGCGATGACAATTCCACAAGGATAATCTCTTTTGGTCTGAACGTAGCTGACTTTCCTTGACTGAAACTTCACTGATGGAACTCCCGGATGAAGCCATTCTTTCAAACAAATTTGATGAATTGTCATCCCAACGGGTTCAGAATAATATTTTGAATAAAAAGCCCACTATATAGGAGCTTTTTCTTTTTACTAAGTAATTTTCAAATTATTCATTGCCACCTTGATGAGAAGAAGTCCTTTCATTAACATCCTGTTTAGATGAAAAACAGGCATCACAATTCCATGCAGTGCACTCATTCCTTTCCAGAGTTCTCATCTGAAAGAAAAAGAGAAAGATTACTAGAGAAAAAAGTCATTCTTTCAAAAAATTGATAATAAAATATCAGTCGCATAGCAAGGGTGAGTGGCGTTCGGATGATAATGTGATTTTTTCCGCCCCCCTCCATTCATGATCAGTGGTTTAGCTTGTGTATACAGTGCTCAGGACATGATATTTTTTGCCATGACCAGTGGTATAAACTAGGTAAGAGGCGCTTAGAAAATAATATGATTTATCTTTTACCCCAGCCGTCGTCATTGGCTTACCAAGCATAAATGCAGCCTGGGGCATGCTATTATTTTTATGCTCCATCATCATATTTTGCTTCAAAAGTGGCAAAAAGGTAGTAATGTTTTAACTCCATGGCACTCCCTTAAACTGGTGCCTGGGGCATTTATACCCCCTTGTGCCCGGTCACCACACCATTGTAAATTATGATGGTTTGTTTCATATCAAACCAGTTATCTGCATGCTAATATATGTAAAGAATTAAATTTTATAAATTTAATAATGAAACTTTTATTTAACATATAGCAATTTAGTTCGTAATGTGTACTAAATTTCATCAATAAAAAAATTTTCAAGAATACTCTTGCAGCCAAAACTTACAATGATTATGTAAAGTAATATTCTATGGATTGATGTATGAAAATTGGATCAAAATGAAACAAACTACTAATCAACAAAAAGGTGTTAAATGCCTTAAGGGTTAAACAAGTATTTTTCTCAATTCAACAAAACCATTTTCTCCAGACAGAGAAATACTCCTTAATAAATGTAAAAGAAAGGGAAAAACTCGCATTTAGTTAGTTAATAGAAATTATAGCTAATAATTATATCAGAAAACCTTAGATTCTAATTCATAAACATTTTTAGATTAGTTTTTTACATTTTTTAAAGAAAGCAAGAAACATAAAATGGAACAAATGTACATTCTGAATGATGCTGTGTATTTCACACCATCTATTATAGTTGTAAAAAACATTTATTTATATTTTTACATTAAAAAATTATAAACAGCTTACTAAATCTTTCAAATAAAATAAAGATTTTAAAATATAACAAAGTTTTAGGAATTATAGACAAAGGTGCAAATGATGTATATAATATTAAAAGTATTCTTTTGAAGATATAAACTAGCAAAAAACAATTTCATTTAAGTAAATTCAGTTTAAAAAAAAAAGACAGAAGTCAATTGTAGATGTAAAATAGTAAAAATAAATCGTCTAAACTAAATATGTAACCAAATATTCTGCTTTTTAAGCAAATTTTATTTAACAATTTTTAGAAATATTTCTATAAATACATAGAAATCTTTTGGAGCAGGGCTTCTGAAACTTTTTCAAATCAAGACACCATTCCAACTAGAAAACTTTTCCCCATGATCCCAAAGCTAGAAATGACATAAGAAACTGGTACTCTAATTGATGATAATGAGAACAGAATTTATTTAAAAACAGTTAGTGAGTGAAATTAAATGAAATCATATAAATCAAGAATTTCCAGCAAGACTTGTTATGGATTCAATTTTATTTTTTCCTTCAAAGCAACCTCGTCAAGGGTCATGATCCTCAGTTTATGAAGAGCAGTCTAAGAGGAAAATAAATATTTCAAAAAATATTTGCTTAGAACATTTTTGTTTTAATAAAAAAAATATATTAATATGATCTAGAATTTGGTTTATAATAAGCATTTAGACATGTAAATAAATTTTAAGTAATTTTCAAATTTTTTAAGTATCAATTTATTCTGGACAGAATTTTTAAAAAATGGTAACAAAAGAAATCAAAATCATGTCAAGTTTATTCTCAAAGAGCTTTTATCAATACCTGTTTGAATGGCTGATAAATATTTTCAGCCATTCAAGAAGGATTGAATAGCTAAAAGTTCATTGATGACGATTTTGATTGAATCAAACAGGATTCAATCAAAAGCACCACAAGTTTATTCTCCAGGAACTTTTATCAATCCTGTTTGAATGGCTGATAAATCTTTTCAAATAACCAACAATTTTGCTTCTTTTTAAAGAATCTCTCAGCACTTTATTAAGTAATATTGAAAAAGAAATATTTTGACATAGTAGTTTTTAACTGGAATAGACAAAGTGTTTTTTTTCTCACTTAAGTTTTTATACCTGCAAATAAATATATTTTGCTAGTTTAATATAACAATGTTTTCTTGGGGGGGGGATCCATCTGTTGAAAACCTTTTAAAAATATTAATATTTTTTATTAGATTAAAAATTAATTTTATTAGAAATGAAACAAACATATTAAGCTAAAGATTTTAAATTAAGAAAAGAAAAATTTCTAGTTAAACCATTATAAAAACATAAAATACTTTAAAAAGAAAAATAGGATCAAGCAATTTAGATAAGGCTACTCGTATATTAAATACTTATTTATATAGCTGTTAATTCTAAAAATTTCAAAAGCATTAATTTAGAAATTCTCAATTCATATGCGACTCAAAATAAAAACATCACTCTTGTTATATTTAATATTGTATATTAATGCATTATAATTAATTTCCTAGAGTTCCTTATAAAGTTTATATTCAGTCAAAGCATTACAGCTAAGTATTTAATGCATTTAATATAACAAATTATGGACTTAAAAACATTCAGTATACACAAGAATTATAATGGGAGAAAAAGAAAAAAAAGTTCATCCTTTTCTGAAAGAATACACACTGACAATATAAATTTGGCTTGAAGAGAACATTGATGTATCATAAAGTAGCCGCTTTATATGGTTAAATGAAAGTGACATCTAAGGTTAAGAGACTCAAGAACTTTTAAACTAGTTTAACAGATTATTCATCATAATCAGATAAAATATTTTAAACAAATGGATAAAAAGGGCCTCGTACAACTATGCTTCCTTTTATGAACTTTGTGCCTGGATCTTCGGCAAATACTTGTTATGAAATCTCAAGATAAGAGAGGGAAAAAGGAAAAAAAAAAAAAGAATTCAAATTCTTCATCTTATCTATTCTCCATATAAGCTGTTTCCAGTGCTTTGAAAAGGAAAGATGAAATGCAATTTCTCAGTGGAAAACAATTTAGCAATATTCAGTACTGTCACACGTGAAAAGATCTGTAGCTTTGAAATTATTTTGAATAACATTTTACATATATGTTCTATTACTTCTTGCTTATTATTTTGTTAAATATATTTTTAAGAAAGAAAAAAAACCCAAAAACTTTCTTCTCAAAATTTTAAATGAAATTTAAAATTTCCCTCTATATTTATATACATTGGTATTTATATAGATTGTTTATGTCTAGACACATAAATATTAATTTATGTACACTTATAAAAAATGAACATGGCAAGTATAATTGTAATATCTCAAGTTTTAAATTAATAGAAATATAGTTATAGAGAAATAATAAAATTCAATTTTTCATTTTTAATATTTTATACAAGGAAATATAAACCTTAATATCTCAAATTTTCAGGTGTGTTTTCATAATATAAAATCATCATTTTCGAATACTAAAGAATTATTAATCTGGAATCCAAATTATATATATATATATATATAAAGAATAAATATTTGCACTGCTAATATTTTAACATGGGGAAAAAGAAACTAAATAACAGTTTCTAAAGTAATTTTTTAAAATGCTTCAAATAAAAAGGAATATTCATGGCAGAAAAATAAAAAATAAAATTTTTAATTTATTACTAAGAATATAATATTATTTTGAAAAATGACAAAAAAAATATTAAAATTAAACAGTGTACTAATTATATTCAAGTGTCAACTTTGATTATCACAATAATAAATTAGATACATCAATTAGATATAAGAAAAAAAGAAATTTACTATAGATAAATTTCATATAAATAAATAAACTTATATACCTTTAGAACAATATGTTGACAACATTACTGTACTATTTAATTCACTTAGGAAATCTTTTTTAATAAAAGCTTTTATATTTTGATTTAAAAAATAAGCATTAAAACTCGATTGAAAAATGTTAATTTTATAAAAAGAAAACAAACATAAAATTTCCAAACGATTATCAGTACAAATTACCTACTGAAATTACTTACCATTAAGCATATTATAAAAGAACATTCGTACACATGCACAAATTAAAATAAAAAAAGGAAATCTACAATTCTGAGCATTTTTGATGTTTTTATAGAAAATAAAAAAATCATATTTACAATACAGCTGAATCTCAGTTAGTTAGCCAGATAGGTAACATCGTTAGAAACTGCTTTTATTTGGCCACGAATCAAATAAAAAAAAATTTTGGGTTGATTCTAAAACAAATACAACAATAATACACTTTTCACAAACAGCACTGACACATATCAAACATTTCTATACAATTAAATCAGAAACCTGACGTGTTAATAACACTTCTTCAAAAAGTTTCATAATTTTTCGCATGGGTTTATCCTATTTAAAAATCGTAAATTTGCGACACACAACTTCCTGGAATTAACCGTCTGTTTACAGAAAATACAAGAAAGAAGCCGCAACGGTGTCGGAATCACACAAGTGACAAGTTTGGTGTGTGGTGAAGATTTAAAATTGTGTGATGTCCACTTACTGTGCTACAGAGCATCTGATGATATGCTATCCGCAAGTGCACGCATTCTTTTAGTTTTCGGAGATCTCGATTTGACGGTCTTGCCAACCACCTGACCACTCTAAATCTGATCTGCTCGCTATCGCAGTCGTGTCTCCTCATTGGGCATTGGAGGGCAAGATATAAGACCTGCGCGGTAGCACCACTTTTCGGTAGCAATGAGAAAATCTCTCGGCTCGCAAGGAATAACGAAGGATTCGCACTTGCTGCCTGTCATATGGAGCTGAGACAGTGGAAAAGCCTGGTACGTGCACACGGTAAAAACCGTCTTCTCTTTATCTCAGAGCGAAAGAAGATTGTTTAATTTGCTTTCAAACTAATCTGTTTTATTTTTTTACTGCGGTTTTCACCCTTTCAGCATTTGGAATGCAACTTTTTATATCACTTTTCATCTCAAACCCCTTTCACTGATTTGCCTAGTTTTGATCCTCTAGTGAATTTTGGAATTTTAAACAATAAATATCAAAATCCCTTTTGCAGGGGGTGGGGGTATAAATGGAGCCTGGGGCCCAGTGGCGTAGCAAGAGTAATCGCGAATTTTTTCTAGGTTTGATCCTCAGAGGGAACGTGGAAATTTAAACAATAAACATGAAAACACCTGTTGCAGTGATGTTGCGGGTATAAATGTTGCCCGGGGCTCAGGGGCATAACAAGGGTAAGTCATGCCTTGGACATGATATAATTCCCCTCCCCCCATCAAAACTGTTTTAAAAAATGAAATAAGCGCACAAATATTTTGTTTTCGCAGCACCCCTCTCTCCAAGTCTGATGCTCGGGGTATCTATACCCACTTGCCTCCCCCCTTTCGCTACGCCCCTGCTGGATAATTGTTTTATTTTTTCATCTCTTCAATCACATTTGACCTGAAAAAGTTGCATTAACATATTAATATTTGTTTTTTGAGTTCCCCTCCTTCTTCCCAAGACTGGTACCAGGAACATCTGTAGCACTCCCCGATTTATGTAGAGAGGATAAATGGCACTCAGGGTATAGCATTTATTTACTGCAACTCCCCTCCGTCTTATTAGAACTATCGATTTCTGCATTTAAAAACGTAAAATATACGCTAAAACATTGTCTTTGGCCGCCCCTCCAGGCTGGCATCTAGGACGTCTATATCCGTCCTCCTTAACCCCTAGCTACGCCACTGCTTCCTGTCCGTCGCTACTTCATTAATCTTTTGTAATGCACATTTATGGGAGAGATTAAAGGTGGAAGTGTAAAATTGTTTCCATAACATAACTACATACTGCTTCCTGACAAATCCTACTTCCTCTCATCTTTTGTAATGCACATCTGATGGGGAGAGATTAAGTGAGAAACAAATGTGTTCCCCTTAACCCCCCCTTGCTACGCCACTGCTTCCTGTCCGTCGCTACTTCACTAATCTTTTGTAATGCACATCTATGGGAATTAAAGTTGGAAACAACAAAATTGTTCATATTCTGCTGCTACGCCACTGCTTCCTGTCCGTCGCTACTTCACTAATCTTTTGTAATGCACATCTATGGGAGAAATTAAAGGTGGAAACAACAAGAATTGTTTCCCTTAACCCCTTGCTACGCCACTGCTTCCTGTCCGTCGCTACTTCACTAATCTTTTTGTATGCACATTGTGGGAGAATTAAAGGTGAGAAACAACAAGATTGTCCATAACCTGCACATACTGCTTCCTTTCCGTCGCTCTTCACTAATCTTTTGTAATACATCTATGGGAGAGATTAAAGGTGGAAACAACAAGAATTGTTTCCCTTAACCCCTTGCTACGCCACTGCTTCCTGTCCGTCGCTACTTCATTAATCTTTTGTAATGCACATCTATGGGGAATTAAAGGTGGAAACAACAAGAATTGTTTCCCTTAACCCCTTACGCCTTTTGTCGTCATACTTCACTAATTTTTGTTGCACATCTGTGAGATAGTGAAAACAAAGAATTGTTTCTTGCTACAAGAAGTGGCGGCGATCGAGTGGGAAAAGTAGATTTCAAGAAAAATTCAGTTGAAAGATTTAGTAAGAAAAAGTTACAAATACCTAAAAGTACCCGGGAGTAAAGGGGAAAATCAAAATTTAGTTACAAAATTAGTTAATTTTCCTGGATAATGTTGATTTTTAATAATTCTTAGTTTTAGACAGCGAAAATGAAATAAGAATTTAACTTTTTCGCAAAAAGTGGAAGGCGACCTTCTCTCTCGCCGCCACTGGCTACAAGTGTTACTTCTTAAATCGAAGCCAGCCAGATAAACTTCAAAATGAAGGGGGAGGGAAGGAAAGGACTATTTTGTGGTTAATGGGAGGATGAGTCTACTTTGGATTAAATAGTGAAATCTTTCTGCAGAAATTATTGAAAACATCAGATATGAATTGATCAGTGACGTAGTGAAGATAAGTGGTGAACAAGGCAAAATATAGTTTCTTCGCCCCCAGCAATCATCAGTTTCTTAGGAAGGATAAATGGCGCCCTTGCCGTGGTATTATTTTTACTCCCTTCCATCATATTTGACTTTAAAAAGTGACACAAACGCACTAATGTTTGTCTTCATGGCGCCCCTAAAATTGGCGCCCCCGGAGAATTTATACCCCCTTGTACTCCGGTCACTACGCCTCTAGAATTGATCAAATATAAACGAATGAGTTGTCGCATTTAAGGGTAATTGGAACCCTAAGTCCGTTAACCCTAACCCTGTTACTTCGATTTACCTTTTCTCAAATTCTGTTATAGAATCATGTTTGAAATTTTTTATAGAAGTAAAGTACATATTTCTCATTATAATAAAATGATTTTTTTTAAATTCAAAAAATTATTTTTTACAATTTTTTTTTGTGTCAAAACAAAAAATGTTAAATTGGCCATTTCGATGTACCTTTTCTCAAAATCTGTTATAGGTACATGTTTCAAAATTTTTTTATAGAATTAAAGTACACCTTTCTCATTATACTGAAATGAGCTTTGGGTTAATTTTTTATAAATTTACAAAATATTTATTAGACATAGTGAAATTTCACCCAATTTTGACACAAAAAAGTTGAAAAAAATAAAGGTTTGAGTTTTTTTAAAAAAGCTCATTTCAGTAAATGTGAGAGGTGTACTTTACTTGTATAAAAAGTTTCAAACATGTATCTATAACAGATTTTGAGAAAAGGTATATCGAAATGGCCAATTTCACATTTTTTTTTTTTGTTTTGACACAAAAAAATTTGTAAAAAATAAATTTTTGAATTTATTTTTAAAATCGATTCAGTGTAATGATAAAGATGTACTTTACTTGTATAAAATATTTCAAACATGAATCTATAACAGATTTTGAGAAAATGTGCATCGAAGTATTAGGGTTAGGGTTAACGGACTTAAGGTTCCAACTCACCTTAATCTGTTGCATGTCTTTCTATCTACTTTTAAGGATATCATTTTATTTTTGTTTTAATATAAACGCGTTCTTTATTACTTTGGTCTAAATGATTAGCTTGTTCGATTTTTTTTTCCTTTCTTTCTCCCTGTCTTTGCGTTCATAACCCCTCCAACGACATGCACTCATTCCATAGGTCAAGAAATAACTACTCAGGCCGGACCAGTGGTGAATCTAGGATTCGTGTTTGGGGAGGGGGGGGGGGGCTGAAGTCATAAAAATTTTGTATCGTCGTGACGAATGTCAAACCTCAAGGCTAAAGTAAACCAAAACTCTTTAACTTTACAGACTTTTCTCACCTGACAATAAGAATCATAAAGAACAATACAATACTTTCTATAATTTAATAAAAATTACAATGAAATAACTAGCCAAAAAATGTCTTCGACCGCGTCAAAGCTTCAAGTACAAGTGGAATGACTACAAAAATAGGAAAATTTTCGAGCCTGTCAAGCCAGAAAGCAATGTTGAAACGTTTTTATTATTTTTTTTAAAGAGGGAAATTTAGAAAAAACAGTTGTAATGATTTTAAATAATAATAAGAATTCTGGCTTGGCTCTGGGGGGGGGGGGCTGTAGCGCGATAGCCCCCCCTGGATTCGCCACTGGGCCGGACGAACACTCTGTCAGTCCGTGCCCCGGCATGGAGTAAAAAAATCTAGGGGCGCAAAATTGTGAAAACAAAACGAGAAAAAAAATTGCAACGGAGTTTCTGAATTAATTAGAAAAGTTTGTAGAAAAATTCTAAAAAACAATAAAACAATCTACTTTTATGTAATAATGAGCACAAAACTTTTAAGGCACTACTCCAGTAATCTATATATATAAAGACAATGTCTGTGTGAATTTTACTCCAAACTTGAGCATTGTTCTAAGAATTTTACTAACTCTTCCAATAAGTGTTTCATCCGGGGAACGTAGTTTTTCCAAACTAAAAATAATCAAGAATTATTTAAGAACAACAACATCTCAAACAAGATTGTCAGGCCTCTCCATACTAGGAATTGAGTATGAACTGAGTAGCAGTTTAGATGTTTCTGAATTAATTAGAGAATTCTCTGAACTAAAAGTTTGTAAAAAAGAAATTAGTCTGAATTATACTCCTGTAAACTGTTTTTACTTTCTCGTATACGAAGAGAGAAAGTATTGTAATCGATAAAAAATTCGAACTCGAGATTTTGACGAATCTCCACGTTTTAGACCTCCCTGAGTCCGAAAAACACAATTTTGGAACACTGTCTGTGAACACGATAACTCGAAAACTATTAGAGCTACGGGGATGAAATTTGGTATGTGGTCTTGACACATAATTTGTAGGTTTCTGCCAAATTGTGGACAAAATCCGTCAACGGGAATTCTGTCTGTCTGTATGTCCGCGGTCATGTGAACACTATAACTCAAAAACTTGAATAGCTAGATGGATAAAATTTGGTACATAGTTTTATCGTCATGAATGTAGATCCGTATAAAATTTTGGGCCAAATCCGTCAAAAAGAGGCGTTCAAATTGCATATTCAATTTCTTTTAATCCGATTCTCGTGCGCATACGTACTGGTAGCAATCTGTTATTGTTGTAAATTTTATTTACAACAATAAATAATGTTTTCAAACATGAATTGTAACAATTTTTGTGTTGTTGTAAATAAAATTCAAACCTATCTCATTATTTCAGCAAATCTTTTATTTACGCGATTTTGCAATTGTTACGGTTGTGGTAGTATAAATTGTTTTCTTGCGAATTCAATTCCAAAGCAGAATTTTCGTTTTAGTATTCATTACATTGCCTATTTTATCGCACCTGCTTCAAAGTAATATTTTTTTGAAACGTGGCAACAGATATTTGATTTCAGGTTTGTTTGTTTGTTTGTTTCACTTTCTCGTATACGAAGCATACAAAGAGAAAGTATTGTAATCGTCAAAAAAAAAAAAAAAATTCGAACTCGAGATTTTAACGAATCCCCACTTAGAAAGTATACGAAAGTTTAGGGGAGACCACTCCCGCTGGTTTATATATAATCCCAAGTTTTAGGCAGCTAAAATTAAATCAAAATTAAATTTTTTCCGCAGAAAAGGTGGGAGGTAGCGACCGCTCCGAGTCGCCGCAACTGGTAAATTGTGAATTATGATGAGAGATTCGATGAATAATACGAAGAATGTGGATTTGTTCTTCCTCGAAGTCCATTAACTTGCTTTTCAGGAAGCTTGTACATTCGTACTTGTTGCTTCTGCTCGGTTATGGGATTTCTACGTCCTATCCTCTTTTGCCTGTATCCCTTCTCGTTCAATAAAATATTTTCTCACTAAATCTTGTAATGAACGGTTGCACTTCTGAATCAGGTGTGTATCTGAACAGATGTATCTGACTTCTCTGAAAAATTGGAAAATCGATTTTCTTTAAAATAAAATCAGTGGTGTAGCAAGAATAGATGGCGCCCGGTAAATAGTATTTGTTAATCCCCTTCGCCATATTTGGTCCTAAAATGTCAAATAAACGTATCGCTATTTTATCTCGCGGTGCCCCTTAAAATTGGAGCTCAAGGCATCTATAAGCCCTTCCCCTTATCCCCTGGCATAGCGAGGTTAAATAGCGCCTGGGGCATAGTATTTTTTTTCGCCCCCTGATCACATTCGCCTTCATAAACATGAAAGAAAACCCGTAATATTTTGTCTTCCCTGCGCACCCTAAGCCTGGTTGCCCGGGCATCAATATACCCCCTTGTCCACCCCTCGCTACGCAGCTTAGTTTTAAAGAATTTTGTCTGCTTGTAGAGAGATTTATAAATACAGTGGAACTCCAATTATCCAAATCTACTTTTTGAGGGATTTGTAGACAGTTTTATAAATACAGTAGAACTCTAATTATCCAAATCTACTTTTTGAGGGATTTGTAGAGAGATTTATAAATACAGTAGAACTCCAATGCTCCGAATCTACTTTTTGAGGGATTTGTAGACAGTTTTATAAATACAGTAGAACTCTAATTATCCAAATCTACTTTTTGAGGGATTTGTAGAGAGATTTATAAATACAGTAGAACTCCAATTATCCCAATCTCCTTTTTTGGGGAGGAGGGAACCCTAAAAATGTCATAATTGGGGAAATAGTAGTGGCAGCGCGGTCAGCATTCACACGTAATTTAATTTTATGGTTTCTTTTTTATGTAAATACTACAATATTTAGAGTTTCTTTACCTTATATTTGTCAAATTTAATTTCATGAATTAAAGTTCAATTACATCTGACGGCTTTTTTATTTAATGTCAGAGCTTTGTGCAATCATACGAGATTGTGCATATCTGAATCAGCCCGATCCCCGTTTAATTCGGATAATTGGAGTTCTACTTAAATGCGAGAATTTTTTTTTTATTCTTTCCTATAGTACAGGAACTTGGGTTACATAGGTCCGGTGCAAGGTTTTATTTTTGGTTTCTTAAATGGTAGCAGCTATGCAATTGAAAACCAACATCTTTTTCGCAGATGTCCGGTTCGCTGTTGAAAACTGTTCTTTGCCAGCAAATTTGAACTAAGTGCAATCTATTGCGCAGCAGACTATTTATAAAGCAATAACTAATTTTTAAAAAATACAGCGCTAGTATTTTCACTGTCATGTTCTGCGAAAACACCTGCATTTCAAAATGTGCATATCGTCTCTGTTATACCAAAATGGCGTATGTCACAAACCGACCACAGCAAACGAACGAATGTAACAGCTAAAACCCTTAGTGACATATGTCATTTTGTGAGAGTAGAAAACAATCGCATACAACAATTGGAGAGCAGATGTACACAACCGCCTTACCAAGTATTTTGCACCAATAAAATATTTCAGCATATTTGACGTGCGACATTTTGACATAATAGTGACGGCATTGGAGTTGGTTTCCTATTGTATGACTGCTAATCACAACTAATGATGTTTGATTGGCTGCTTTTCTTTATTCTGGGACAGCTTCAATGGTCTGGTGGCAGAGTCTGCTACTTCACCGGATGGTCGTGGGATCGAGGCCTGAGGCCACCAAAGTTCCGCCATGTACGCGGACCTAGTGCACTCTCTGACGTTATATGGGAGTTTGGGAAGGGGATGCCATCGCATTAATCGTCCTCACCATCTGGTCACGTTTCAAAATGGCGAGGTTTGGCCCAAAATAACCTTAGCACATCTTCAACCAGAGGGAGTGTTCTCCCCTAAACTTTCTCGTATACTCCTAACACATATAGGGAAAAAAATAAGCTAAAACCCCTAGCGCAGTGGAGATAAAAAAATAATAAGCGAAATTAAGTCAGTTCCCCGCAAACTCGCTCGGAATCTGCTTTATTCCCAGAACGCAACAAGTTTCTCCAGCGTACGTTGAAACGACAAAACAAACGGCAATAAAATAATCCGCGCAGGATCAGAATTCGCCAAAAGGAGAAAAAGGAGCCAGAAGGGAAGAAAAAAAGCGCCAAGCAGGAGCTGCTGATTATCATGCACAGAAGATTGCATCCAATACGCATGCGCGTGGAGATAACGGATTCTCTTCAAAAGTAAAATTATACAGACCGACTGACAGTCAACCCTTTGACGGATTTGGCCCAAAATTTTATACGGACCTACATTCATGACGATAAAACTGTGTACCAAATTTTATCCATCTAGCTATTCAAGTTTTTGAGTTATAGTGTTCGCATGACTTCGGACATACAGACAGACAGACTTCCCGTCGACGGATTTTGTATAAAATTTGATTGAAACCTACAAATTATGTTTAAAGATCACATACCAAATTTCATTCCCGTAGCTCTAATAGTTTACGAGACACACAAACAGACATAATTCCAAAATTGTGTTTTTCGGATCAGGGAGGTCTAAAACGTGGAGATTCGTCAAAATCTCGAGTTCGAATTTTTTGACGATTGCAATACTTTCTCTTTGTATACTTCGTATACGAGAAATTAAAAGGAAAGTTAGCTAAGAAGTAGAATCAAACTCCATTGCTGGTTAACATAAAATCATATCTTAAGAAATGATTATTTCCCTCTATGAATAATAATGCATTTTTTTCAGTAATTGATTCATAATAAAAAATAAAGACAAAATTAAATAATTTCCTTGAAGCTGGAAGTCTTTCCCTTGAGTGACAATTAAAGCGGAATACTTGAAAAAATAGATAAAGCCAAGTAAAACAATTTTGGGGGAGAAAAAAAAGAGAGTGCTGATTAACTGAGCGTTACCCAGCTTTTAGAATTATCTATAATACTGGAGTAACTGGGCAGTATGGGTCCCTGAAAATATTTGGGGTGTGGCTGTTAGAAAATCTATATATGTAACACTACTGGCCAAAAGTATTGTAAGATTAGTAAAATGAGAAACATTTTGAGTTAATGTGAATGCAATGGTTCACAATCAGTTGTGAAGAATGGTGGGACGTACAGTCGTGGGAACTCACATTTTACAATGAAGATTTTGTCGCGAAGACATTTAGGGGACCGTCCATAAATCGATGAAGACGAAAATGATTTGGGCTCACCCCGTTTCACAGGAAGCTGATAATGTTTTGAAACGTTCATCAATCTTATGAACATTGCTTACATGCTTATGAACATTGTTTCTTATGAACATTGCTTACATGCATTTTCATAAAAATATCATGAATATTCGGGAAGATATAAAGGTTTATTTTTAAAACATCCCAATTTTTTTTGCATGTTTTTTGCTTATAACTTGCAGAGTTTTACACTAAATTTTGCGAAACTTACAGAATACTCGACAATATGTTAGAGAAATATTAAATAAAAATTTGAAGTAAATAGCTAGAATATTTCAGGAAATATGAGTATTTGTAGTAAATACTTTTTAAATGCGCATGCGCGAAACATAGTGTAAATTTTCTTTCATAATGTCGAAGACAGATATCTAAGGCAGCTGAATACCATTTAGATTTAGAAAGTTGTAGGCATTGCAACCAGCAGAATTTCTGTTGTTCTCTAAGAGTAATAAAATGATGAGGGGTTTTCTACAAATCAATATTTTTTAAACTCGAATCTTCGAGTATTAATCGTCGAGCTAAAATTTTAATTATGTATTTTATTTATAAATTAAGATGCTCAATATTTTCAAATTTCATAAAATTCAATATTGCTGTTCAAAGATTCAAGTTTAAAAAATATTGATTTGTGCAAAATCCCTCATCATTTTGTTTCTCTTAGAGAACATCATAAATTCTGCTGGTTGTAATGCCTAAAACTTTCTAAAATGTTATTCAACTGGAATATTGGTATCAGCTGCCTTATGTATCTGGCTTCGACTTTATGAAAGAAAATTTACGCTATGTTCTCACTTGCGCAGTTAAAAAGTATTACTACAAATACTCATATTTCTTCAAATATTCCAGTTATTTACTTCGAATTTCAATACAATGTTCCTCTAATGTATTGTCAAGTATTCTGTAAGTTTGGCAAAATTCTGCAATTTATAAGCAAAAAAAAAGCAAAAAATTCAGGATTTTAAAGAAACCTTTATATCTTCCCGTATATTCAAGATATTTTTATGAAAATACATGTAAGCAATGTCCATAAGAAACAAAACGATTATTGAAGGCTTCAAAACATAATCAGCTTCCTGTGAAATGGGGTGCATCGAAATCACTTTCGTCTTCATCAATTTGTTTACGGCCCCCTAAATGTCCTCGTGAAAACATCTTTATTGCAAAATGTGAGCTCCCACGATTCTCCACAACTAATTGTGGCCCATTGCATTTCAAATTAACTCCAAATGTTTCGTATTTTACCAATCTTGCAATACTTTTCGCCATTAGTGTAAAATAGCTTATTTGTGTGTGTTCTTTTTTACTTTCTCGTATACGAAGTATGCAAAGAGAAAGTATTGTAATCGTCAAAAAATTCGAACTCGAGAGTTTGACGAATCTCCACGGTTTAGACCTCCCTGAGTCCGAAAAACACAATTTTGGAATTATGTCTGTCTGTGTCTGTATGTGTCTGTGTACACTATAACTCGAAAACTATTAGAGCTACGGGGATGAAATTTGGTATGTGAACTTGACACATAATTTGTAGGTTTCTGTCAAATTTTGGACAAAATCCGTCCATGGGAAGTCTGTCTATATGTCTGCCCGCGGTCATGTGAACACTATAACTCAAAGGCTTGAATAGCTAGATGGATAAAATTTGGTACACAGTTTTATCGTCATGAATGTAGGTCCGTAAAAAATTTTGGACCAAATCCATCAAAGGGTTGACTGTCCGTCGGTCCTTTTGAAGAGAATCCGTCGTCTCCACGCGCATGCGTACTGGAAGAACGGAACGGAATTTCATTACGGAGTAGCGAATTACGTCGGTTTGTCCTTGAGCCGGTAAGAGAGGAAAATCGTTACGCATCTCTTTGAATTTCATTCTTTGCCTAGATATTTTTCAATCACTATAATGAAAAACCTTCTGGTAGTCATTGGATTCTGGGTAACAATAGGTTCGAATTTTTTTAGCCGCGCGGGGGAAGGGGAAACGGCACCTTTTGGGGGAAGTATACGAGAAAGTTGAGGGTAGAACACCCCCGATGGTTATCTTTGTTATGCACGCCCAGGCCTTTAAACCTATCCAGGCAGAACTTGGAACATTGATGGATTAGCACAGGTGGGAGCTAATGCCGTAAAAGTTATTTTAAAATTCAAATTACATTTTTATTTATCTAATGTTAAGAGGTGAATTCGGGCGTTTTAGGCATATTTTCGTGATTTTCTTCGTATATTCTCATCGGAAAACCATAATTTTTACATCGTTGTTGAATGCAGAATATCCCCGTTCTAATAAGAGTAATTTGAAGATGCTTGTAACTTTCCTGATTTTTAACGATTTTTTAAAGCTTTAGGAAACGTCTTTCTTCTGCAAACATCTCTCTTCAAGATTCTTTTCTCCATTATTATTCAAGTCACGCGAGAGGAAATATTATGCTTCCGTGTTTTAATTTATTAGTTCTTGCATTCTCTCTCCTCTTTCATTTTGTCTTTTGATGTTTTATTTTGCAACGTATATTTTTGGCAACGTTTTGGTTAAAACAAATGTTCTTTTTACAATCTCCTCGAATTTTCATTTAAACCATATTATTATAAGTTAAGAAAATTCTAGATTTGAAAGTTTTAATTCAACAAGAAATTATTCAAATGAGCTTTACATTTGTTGGGGAAAGTTAGTAACATTATGAGGGGCATATGAAAAATTTGGATCCTGAGAAATGTCGGGTTGTCAGCTAGTTAATTATAAAAATAACTCATTCTTTGAAATGCTTAACCTTTCTTTATAATACTGTTAGTTGTGTTAGTGGAAGTATCGGAATGTGATATTTTGACAAGTAATTTGACACCAGAAATGACCTATGAACTGGCGACTAGCGCCTTTTCGTGATAGAAAACCCAGGATTTGGCCTTCCCCAGGCCCGAGTTAAGCCTAATCGGCACCGTCGTGCAAATGTTTTATGAGCGCCTTTATGCAGTGGCTTATAGTGGAAAATAGCTTATGGTTAACACTTGATCTAACTTAACCTAATGGCTTATATTTAACACTTGACCGGCGACTTTTTGACTCGGCCGTCGTGTGCCGCATGACCTTGCACGAAATGACGGCGTGTGCCTTCCCTTCGATGGGAAGTTTCGACTGCCTCTAATCACGAGCTGCGCGCAGTCGCTTTACGTATTTGAGCTAATTGAAATCTGTTCTGACTAGTCGGTTACGTGATGCTCTTCGCTTGTACTACGGTAAATGTCGTAATATATTAAAGTTCGCAAAATATTTAAAAAGTTGCAGAAATTTTTAAACGTAGTAGTTCTTTGCGCGGACAAATTTTAATTCATGGTTTTGGTTATCCTTACTTAATCAAAGATTTCGTGCTATGACAGATTTTTAAAATTATCTGACTAATGTGTATGAAAAGCTTTACAAAACTCGCCCACTAGAATATATTTGCCCCGATGACAGGAAATTTGCACCGACTACTTGCAGCCTTTCTCACGGTGGACATTCATAATCGTCTCGTGCTAAAACCGGTCATCAATGCGAAAACGCAATGAGAACTGGAGCGATGTGGAGCAGAAGTCCGGATATCCAACCAGTCTGGATTTCCAACAGCTCCATTAGGGCTTCAGGGCAATTAATACTGAAATGAGACCGGTGTAGATACGTGGGGACGAGGGGGACTCGCTCTCGCTCTATAGGAAATCGAGGCAGGCGAGGGTCCACGTTTTGAAGGCGGGGGAGAAGTAGGTTAGTAGGGGATCGGAATGCCCCGTGATGGATGGATTTGTATTTCCTGGAGCGGCCATGAATGAGCTGCCTAAATGGATGGGCTAAAAATGGAGTGTCACTACATCAATTGCGTGGAGTGGAGAACTCGTGAATGACTTGATTTAGTCTTAAGGTCAGAGAGAAGAGTACTTAATGAAGTTGAAAGTACTTAATGTAATGAAGAAGAAATGTACTTAAATGAAGTTGAAAGGGCGACTAACTTGACCGCTCAGAGGGGTTTGAGAGGGCGTTAATAGAGGTTATTGTAATATAATGTCTATTGGTCAAAAACTCCGTGCCAAACAAAAGTGACCGTTGAGAGCGGTGATTGGTAAGCGGGGGTGGGGGGGGGGCGCTTAGAGAAGTTCTATTGAACTTATTAAGAGAGCTCGTAATCAGTTGTTCTCAAATTCACTACCAGATAAGACCTCTCGCATTGAAGCAAAACTAAATAAAATCAAGGAATTAATTGATAATTAAGTTCCGAAAATGATATTATATTGCATTATTATCGGGAACATACAACTATACACAATTACAGAACTCGAACACAACAGGAAGTGGGTGAAGAAGCGATTGAAAATTTCCATCTTTACAAGTATGAAATAATTCAAAATAAATTAAAGCGTATAAAAATGAGAGTGATAAACCATCCTTGTGAAACATTGTTGTTTAACAGGATACTTTTTAGAGGATATTTACGAATGTTGAGTGAGAATGGAGGGTTAGGAATAATTGTTAAAAGAATTATTTTTTGATTGCAGGTTAAAAGTGTCATCTTTATATGGAAGTCAAGAGAAAAAGAGTAAAACAACTAAATCAACAAAACCTGAAAGCAAAAAAGCCAAAAAGCGCCGTAAACGATGAAAGACAACAATATTACATAACATTATATTGTTTCCAGAGCTCGTAAAATGCTGCTACAACCGAAAAACAATAGACAAAACATTCTATAAGAAAAAGAAAAACTAAGCAACCTCAATAAAAAGTACTAATGGAAAAAGTAGAATAGAATACAGCCTCGCAGACTTCATGAAGGGTCACCTGCAGGTAGGAATTCTAAAAATTGGATCTTTTTCTGTAAGAGGCCCGACTTTCGTTAAAACAAAAACCTCTTGTGACCAGAAAGATCCCAAAGGAAAAGAAAGACAAAAGAAGGACTACCCACAATTTTTTTTTTACAAATCGCAATAAATACGCCAATAAATTTTATTTTCAGAAAAGATTTAAAGAATAAAATCATTAGCCATCGGACAATATAAAGGCGTCACCCTTATGATAGCTTTTTTGCTTTCAGGTTTTGTTGATTTAGTTGTTTTACTCTTTTTCTCTTGACTTCCATATAAAGATGTCACTTTTAACCTGCAATCAAAAAATAATTCTTTTAACAATTATTCCTAACCCTCTATTCTCACTCAACATTCGTAAATATCCTCTAAAAGGTATCCTGTTAAACAAGAATGTTTCACAAAGATGGTTTACCATTCTCATTTTTATATGCTTTTATTTATTTTGAATTATTTCATGCTTGTAAAGATGGAAATTTTCTATCGTTTTTTCACTCACTTCCTGTTGTGTTAGAGTTCTGTAATTCTGTATAGTTGTATGTTCCCGATAATAATGCAGTATAATTAGCCATCGGGCAATAAAAAGCCGTCATAAGGGTGACGGCTTTTTATTGCCCGATGGCTAATAATTTTATTCTTTATATCTTTTTTAAAACTAAAATTTATTAGCGTATTTATTGTGATTTGTAAAACATTTTTTGTGGGTAGTCCTTCTTTTGTCTTTCTTTTCCTTTGGGATCTTTTGGCTCACAAGAGGTTTTCGTTTTGAAGAAAGTCGGGCGTCTTACGGAAAAAAGATCCAATTTTTAGAATCCCTACCTGCAGGTGACACTTGATGAAGTCTGCAAGGCGGGATTCTGTTCCACTTTTTCCAATAGTACTTTTTATTGAGGTTGCTTAGTTTTTTTTTTTCTTATAGAATGCTTTATCTTTATATGGAGTTATACAAGAAAGTTAAGTGGATCATACTCCTGATTATTTTAAAAGTTTGGGTGATAGATTTCTATTTATATGTTTTTACAATAAACACTAACTTTGTAAATCCGTTGGGATTGTGCATTGTGCTAAAATATGACCAAATATAATTTTCAAGTAAAAAACACTAGAAAATTGGGTAAACCAAATAAGGGTAACCGAGTTATGTTTATGGAATGCCGCTTGAAACGAAATATCTATGCACCTCCACATCTAATGATGGATTCTCCTTTTAATTAAAATAGTTATTATGTATTCGAGTAATTTAATTTTATAATAATTTGTGCAGCGATTTACACTCATTTGTTAAATATTGAAACTGCTGGATTAACAAAGAGAATTTAAGTTTTAAAAATTTTAAAAAAATTTAAGCGGTGGATAATTTAGGATACTTGTTATTTATCTGTGACTATTCACCGTTTTTATTTATTTATTTATTTTTTGTCGGTTTAATTCTAAAAATGTTATGATTTTAATTACTAAGGATTTAAATAGTAGAGTTTTCGGCACATCGCGGGTTGCTCATCGTAGTATTTTAAAAGAGTTCTTAATGGCAAAAATGTTGAGTAATTACTGGATCAAGATTCTCATTTATTGAGTTCAAGTGCCGGCGTCTTTTAACTCATAAGCGTAGTTCAGTATCATTCCGTGCTCGATTCCATCCCAACCATTTATTGCGAATCTAGGTTATTTTTTGAAATTATTTTCATGTGGACCACAACAGGTTTAATTTTGAGCTCAGTAAAACCAGGTATCTTGATAATATTTAAATGTTGGTCAGTAAATGGTCATCAGGAAAGACAATTCAATTCAACGGTCATTACATATACAGTCGACGCTCGTTATAACGACCACGCATTGTAAAGACCATTCCATTATAACGACCAGTGATAAAATCCCCAACTGTGTTTCCCTGTGAACTCTATGTTATTTTACTTCCGGTATAACGACCGTCCAGGGTCGCCTAATCCTAATACAACGTCCGAATTCAGCGGACACTCTTCCAGGTATTTTTTCCAAAATTCCTTTATTTTCTACACTAAAATCTATTTTAGAATTATATTTTTAATTGATAAAATTTTATTTTTAATACCAATGATAAAAAATAATTTGAGTAATTAGTTGGAATCTCTTTAAAAATAGCCTATTTTTACGGAACTGCTGAGCGTGCATGTGTACATTTTTTAAAAATTATATCCACTATAGCGACCACTCGTTATAAAGACCTTTTGCTGTGGGACGCAGAGGGTCGTTATAACGAGCGTCGACTGTACTATAACAATTTAATACTACGGAGGGTTTTTAAAACTGTCAAAAAAGTTGTAGTAGAATATGATCGTAACAAAGTGTGGTCCATCAAAATTCATACTGGAACGTAATCGTCTGAAATTTACTCCCATAGTTTTTCATTTAATTTTGACGTCAGTTTTTCATTGTTTAAAAGTGATAGCGATTGCAACGGTAACGATGTTTGAGAAACGGAGAGAAATTCTCTTGGAAAATTAATCTCTACATTTCCACATTAGAATTCCGAATATTTGAAATTTGATTAATTGTTTGCTGAAAAGAGAAAAATATTTTGGTCGATTCAAGGGGAACGAATTGTGCTCTATAGATTAATTGAAATTGGATTTTTGAAAAATTTTATCGAAAGAAATTATGAATGCAGTGGAATTATTCTTGCTTCATGCCTTTTCTTTTAGATGATTGTGAATTCGATTTTTTTTTTATTTCGATAGAATTCTAGGGTAAAAACGCGTTTTGCTCAATGTTGCTTATTCATGACTTGGACGATAATAATTTTGAAAAATTTGCTGTGCTGGTACCCTGCAGTATTATCAATAACCCAAGAAGAAAGAATATTTAGATTGAGTATGGTGAAATGATATGAGCTTCTTGCTCTGATATTCCATTACTGTTACCACGTGCAAGCAAAAACAAGAATTTGAGCAAAAAAGATGAATATCTTAAAGAACTATCGACGCAAAAATAAATTATACGCTTTTGAATTTATTATTATCGGTTTTTTTTATTCTTTTGATGGCAATTATTAGAATAACATTCCAGCCAGAGGATTTTGAGGCCAAATGCTCCCACTCAAAAATCCACAAATCAGACTTCCTTCTAGACAGCAGAATGTCTTTCAGAAAAGAATTCCAACCATCAAATAAGACCGACATCTTCACAGACGGGTCCAAACTCGAAGAGCAAACTGGCTACGCCTACTGCGCCTTCGAAAACAACAATATCACCCACCAATGGCTCGGCAAACTGAGCGAAAAAAACTCCGTCTTTCAAGCAGAACTTCTAGCCATTAAAGAAAACTCCGTCTTTCAAGCAGAACTTCTAGCCATTAAATAAGCGTGCATTTGGGCTAGCAAAAACAACAGCAACGTCAAGATATGGAGAGTCGAGCTTAATGGCGGTCAGCTCATTTTCAACCACAAGTCCAATGGCACCAACAAACCCAATCCATTCTGCTCAGTCACCCCTCCATTCAACTTGGATGGATTAAAGCACACGTGGTACACAAAGGCAAGGAGGCAGCTGATTCCTTATCCAACCAGGCAGTGGCGAATCCAGAATTCTGGTCGGGGGGGGGGGGAGCTGAGGTCATGAAAATTTTGTATCGTCGCGTAATGTCAAGTCATGGCTTATGTAAACCAAAAAACTTTAACTTTACAGGCTTTCCTCTCCTGACAATGAGAATCATAAAGAATAGTACAATACGTTCGATAACTTAATAAAAAATACAATGAAATAACTAGACAAAAAAAATGTTTTCGATCGCGTCAACGCTACAAGTACAAGTGGAATGAATAGAAAAGAAGGAAAATTTTCGAGCCTGTCAAGCCAGAAAGCAATGCTGTCACGTTTTTATTATTTTTTAGAAAAAGGGAAATTAAGAACAAACAGCTGTAGTGATTTTAAATAAAATCAAAAATTCTGGTTTAGCTCTGGGGGGCTGCAGCCCGATAGCCACCCCCCTGGATTCGCCACTGCAAGCAGGCAAGATCTGTAGGTACCTCCTTGCAAAATCCAGCTCCAAGAAGCCTCCTCAAAAGTATCATTAAAAATTCTAGTTTCCGGCGCTGCCAAGAAGAATGGGACAACGGTTTAGCCGGAAGAAACATCCTCCGAATCCTACCCAAAGTTTCCCTTTACCCCAGCTCCTTGGAACAGACAAGACATCATCTTCGCCACTGGCCACGGTCCATTCCCCTCATATTTCAAACGCTTCCACATTAAAGAATCTGACTGCTGCAGCTGTGGGGAAGTGGGCGATCCACTCCGTTACGTCACCAGCTGCCAGCATCGCTTCTTATCACCTCACCAAACATACCCCTCGAAACAGTCTGGTGGAATAAGCTTATGAAAAAAAATTATCCAGGATTAAAACAAGGACCTTGCGGAGTTTCTCCTGCACAACGAATCCCTTCTATCAACAGATCCAGAGTCAGAACAATTTCTCAAAAAACCTCCATCCAAGTTCAACTCATCTCCCATAATTTGTGCCTATTCCCTTTCGTTAATACAGTACACAAATTAGCCCATTCAATTTATGTTTTAAATACTTTATTCTCCCAGGTTGTACAAAAAGTCTCCAAGTATGTTATACTAGCGTATAATATACTTGGTACTTACTATAACGTATAATATAATATCACTAATACAGTACACAAATTAGCCCATCCAATTTATGTTTTAAATACTTTATTCTCCCAGGTTGTATAAAAAGTCTCCAAGTATGTTATACTAGTGAATAATATACTTGGTACTTACTATAACGTATAATATAATATCACTAATACAGTACACAAATTAGCCCATCCAATTTATGTTTTAAATACTTTATTCTCCCAGGTTGTACAAAAAGTCTCCAAGTATGTTATACTAGTGAATAATATACTTGGTACTTACTATAACGTATAATATAATATCACTAATACAGTACACAAATTAGCCCATCCAATTTATGTTTTAAATAATTTATTCTCCCAGGTTGTACAAAAAGTCTCCAAGTATGTTATACTAGTGAATAATATACTTGGTACTTACTATAACGTATAATATAATATCACTAATACAGTACACAAATTAGCCCATCCAATTTATGTTTTAAATACTTTATTCTCCCAGGTTGTAGAAAAAGTCTCCAAGTATGTTATACTAACTTATACATACTTGTTATTTACTACTCTTCGTCCTATCTTAATCATCTGTAACGTTTCCATGTCATTTTAGGCCTAGTGAGTTTTATTTTCATATTTTTATTATTAGCATTTAATATTCATATTTTATAATCAAGAAACTTTTATTCAGCGTGTGTATTGTGATGTCGCCTTTAATTGTAATTTGTTTTCTTGATTTTCATTAAATCTTTCTGACCATTCAACTGACAGGGAACCTTTATGGTTCCGAGTTCGGGGGCTGGGAGAAAAGAGAAGCATAATTCACTTTCGCATTTTCTAAGATTACCCTGTATGTTTGATTTGTGTACATCATTATTTCTGATTATATTTTTTGTAAGATGCGTGATTAAACAAATGTGAGCGAAAAGTGTCTTCAGGACAATAAACTGCTCTCCGTAGGATGAATTTCAAAATGGAACATACGAGAGATATGAAGGGGGGACAGAGGATGCCTCAAAAATACCCCACGTCATCAATGACTCAGATCAGTAAAGTTGCTAAGTGATATTCCAGGCAAGAGATTTATAAACAAGGATTTATTTCACAGTGCAAACATGAAATTGTCGGTTAGAACATTAAAAAACATTTAAATAAAAAATGGATCGCCAGATAGACACCTCGTATCAAGAAAGTTACCGTACACATAAGTATACTGGGCGAGAAGAGGAACTCATTCCGTGAGGAGCCAAAAAGGACCATCGGTACATTTAGATCTGAGTAGCTGATGATCAACAAGCCGCGTGCAACTTCAGATGAAGGAAATCAGTTGAAAGGTTCCAACTCTGTTCAGGCAAGACCAGTGGCGAATCCAGGATTCTGGTCTGGGGGGGGGGCTGAGGTCATAAAAATTTTGTATCCTAGTGACGAATGTCAAACCTCATGTCTTTTATAAACAAAAACACTTTAACTTTACAGGCTTTCCTCTCCTGACAATAAGAATAATAAAGAACACTACAATACTTTCGAGAATTTAATTAAAAAATACAATGAAATAGCTGGCCAAAAAAAGTTTTCGATCGCGTCAACACTACAAGTGCAAGTGGAATGACTAGAAAAGTAGGAAAAGTTTCGATCCTGTCAAGTCGGAAAGCAATGTTGTCACGATTTTATTACTATTCTTTTAAAATCAAAATTAAGATCAAACAGTTGTAGTGATTTGAATTTTGGTTTAGCTCTGGGGGGGGCGCAGCCCGATAGCCCCTCCCCTGGATTCGCCACTGGGCAAGACGGCTGTCACCTGTACTACCACAGAGGCTTGTACAACACCGATGTGGATTGGCTCATACTGCTTGCATCCGCTCTCTCGGTCTGGTCTGACTGAAATGAAGAAGGCACTCCCATATATACTTGGATGAATAGTGCGCGCGCAGAGCTGCACCTTTTCAGCATCCTGCATAGAAGAATAAAATTCCACCTGCCGCCTCATGGTAAAGTGAGGGAAGAAAATGCAAAGGTTGGAGAGGACGTCACAGATAATAGAAAACTGAAATGGTCTGTTCAGAGCTTTGGCATACAAATTTTATGGAATAGAAGAGGAACATCCGTTAATGCTTTGAGAAAACTGCAGCGAAATGTTTGAATGTTCCAATAGCACATTAAATATATTATCGTGATGCTATGTAGAAAGGTTTTACGTACTGAGGTAACATAGAATTGAACGCTGATACTATTAGTTTTAATACTGAGGCAACATAGAATTGAACGCTGATACTATTAGTTTTAATACTGAGGTAAC
>BGPR01003681.1:89885-100772 GCA_013235015.1 Araneus ventricosus
CGACAAAAAGTAAACATTGGAATCCATTTTGATGGCTTGTTTTAAGGGAGAATCTGTTATTTTTTTCCGTGATAAGAGTTGTAAAAATGTGAGTTGGATTTATCAGCAATGCTTTAGATCCAAACCGACAGTAATCCGAATGCAAGAACAAGAAACAAGAGAACATTTCAGTTTTAGAATTACTTTAGAGTTGTCACACACACAAATGTTTAGGGTATAGCACAATATGAATGTAAAATAAATACAATGCATAGAATAAGTTAAAATTTCTAGGAAAAAATATATTTTGCATTGAAATCTAGATCCTCAACAAAGGAGTTAGTCGCCAATATGGGAACCCAAGCAATGAAGTCAAAATGGTTGCAGTAATTTTTCTTACTGAGTTGTGTACAAACTGTATAAAGCTTAAAATATTTTCAATTTTGAAAAAAATCATTTTTTTTCTTTTTTGACCTCACCCTCTAATGAAGTATATTTTTATTGGTTTATAATTTTAAAAGTAATTATTTTGTATGGAGGGTTTTCTGTTTTGTTTATTTTGGATTCACTGACCGTTTACCGGTAACCCTTTGATTCAAGCTATCACCAAATCTGTACCAGTTCTTTCTTTAGTATACAAAGCATTGAATTACAGTGGAGTCTCCCTGTAACGAAATCGCTTGGTTCCAATTGAAAAATTCGTTATAGAGAAAATTTCGTTATACGGAGATTAGAGATTTTTGCAGTTATTTAAGTAAATGTTCCAAATTTTGCAATAGGTGAGATAAGTTCAATTTAATTGCTTTATTTTATTAAAATTATGATTTTCAATTAAAAATGAAGCAATATATATTATAAATTTGTTAAAATTATACTAATTTTTATTGCATAAATAAAATGCTGAAAAGTTAAGACAATTCACCAATTTAGAGAATAATGTGTACTAGTATGTACTTACGTTTATTTTACTTGAAAAATTCCGTTATTTTACATTGCTTTTCATTTCGTGATGTAAAATTTTTAGAAAAATTTTCACATTTTAACAGTGAGTGGTTCCAGAAACAGGCACGTGTGAGCGAATTGGTTGCACAGAAATTATCAACTTTCTTCAAAAATGACAAAAATCGAAAAGATAAAGGTATGAAAAAATTCGTTATAGGGAGACAACCACTTCGTTATATGGAGAATATTTTGAATGTTATTTAACATTCCGATTAAAAATTTCGTTATAGGGATAAATTCGCTGTAGAGAGATTTCGTTGTAGGGAGACTCTACTGTATATGTTCTTTGAGTTCATTTAATTCTTTTTATTCAAAACAGCTAAAAGAAGCCTCTTAAAACGGCTGAACTCCAAATGGAACGATTGTAATTAGCTAAATCATGTGGTTAAAAATTTAACCACTTGTGATTATCTAAAATATATGGTTAAAAACTTAACAGCGAAACAAGCTTTAGAAGTTGCCAAAAAGAGCGATAACGCACAATTATGGCAGCCTTTTCACAAAATTAAGCTCTTATTTTAAGCAAATATTGAGAGCTACAGCAATAGGATCGTTAAATTTAATATTTTGAAAGTATCTTTAAGCCATAACATTAGAAAACTCTACTTTAAACAATAATTAACATCTTCAAAAAGTGTTGAAATTTTGAAGATTCCATTGGCGAAGCATCACACCGGTAATTGGTCGGTATAGCGGAAGCTTTGCATTACCCCAAATAAACAAAACAGATAACTCGCCCATAAATTGTTTGGGATCGTTTGATTTTAAGAAACTGTTCTCCATTTTGTTTTCAGTAGAATTTTCTTGTATTCTTATGAACTTTTAAGCAGTGGCGTATCTGATACTTTTGTCGCCCGGGCGAACTTGCAAAATGCCGCCTTTCCTTTACAAGTTACATAGGTAGGCTTGCCAGACGTCCCGGTTTTCAGACAAAATCCCGGTGTCCCGGCCGGTTTACTTCACGTCTCGGTAAAAATTAAATTTGATTATAGATGACCAAAAAAGTCTAAAAATAATTAACTGTGAAGGATTATTTAGGATAATTACTTTGTTATTTATTTCACTGTACTGTATGAAAAGTGAAAACTATAGAAGAGTGATGGTCTGCTAATAAATAATATTGTCATCGTATCGTCTTGTCTCGCCAATCGTGACCATGCCTTCTGCTTACCTGGGACATCAGCACCAGTTGAGAGTATTTTCTTTGATGAATAACGCATGGACTGATGATAGGGGTTTCATGAAGGAATCTACAGTTAAAGGCTTGATGACATGTAAAATTAATATCGGAATAGCTTGTGAAGATTTTTACAACACGATTAAAAACAAAAAAGACTTTCTAAAAAAAGTCCCAGCCAGTGAAAAGTACATGTAAATATTGTTCAAATATTTATTCCTCATCCAAAGTGTTTCTTCTTACTTAAGTAACTTATAAATATTAACATGTAAGAAATAAAATGTTTAAATTTTTATGCTTGTGTCATTTATTATTACCCTTGGTTTAGGTTCCTAATAAGTAACCATTTATTCATATCATTGAGAATAAACTACCCTCTAAAACACTCTAAAAACCCGCCAAGGGTGTGTACCCTTGAATACCCTCGGCGCTGGGGGGCATTCCGGTGTCCCGGTTGAACATTTCAGAAATCTGGCAAGCCTATACATAGGGCATAAAAGTCTAAAAAAAATCCAGGAAAAAAAAGCCCTTCTTATTAATAACATATATATATAATTCGTCATTTACTCCTTCAATATCTGCAGATAGTATTCGAAATCTTGAGAGACCGTGAGCCTCCAGTCTTTTAGTCACGTATCGGTATTTTACTGACAGAAGGAGAAAAATACGAATTAATTACGTTATTTTTTATTGTATACAATGATTGAGCTAGAACTGCTACTGTTCTTAGTTACAAAATTGTTTTCCAGCATTTCCGATTTTACCGCCCTTTCAAAGTGCCGTCCCCTTTAGTTAAGCCACTGCTTTTAAGTCGAATTTTCTGATAAATTTGGTATTGTTACTTCAACAGTCCATGTCCTTCAGTAATTAAGAATGGAGTTCTTTCAGAATGGATTTTATGAAGTAAATAAGTTTTGATTATTTGTTGCTTAAATGTTTACTATTTGTTGCATCTTTTCTCGATTTTTTTTGGGGGGGGGGGGACATAACAAGCATAATATTCTAGATTTGAAATATGTCAGAGAAGCATTCTTATAATATAAACAGCGGGAGTGGTCTCCCCTAAACTTTCTCGTATACTTCTCGAAAAAGGTGCTATTTCCCCTCCCCCCGCGTGGATAAAAAAATTCGAACCTGTTATAACCCAGGTTCCAATGACTATCAGAAAATATTTAGGTAAAAAATCAAATTTAAGGAGATGCGTTCCGATTAAATGCGTACCGATTTCTACTCTTTCTTAGCTCAAGGACAATCTTCCCGCGTGCACAGATTGCTACCAAGTACGCATGCGCATGGAGAGTCGGATGAAAACAAAAGCGCCAAGCAGGAGTCAATAAATATCGTGCACAGAAGATTGCGTTATGTACGCATGCGCGTGGAGACAGCGGATCCGTTGGAGATGCGATTATACATTCCGACAGACAGTCAACCCTTTGACGGATTTGGCCAAAATTTTATACGGACCTACATTCATGACGATAAAACTGTGTACGATATTTTATCCATCTAGCTATTCAAGTTTTTGAGTTATAGTGTTCGCATGATCACGGACATACAGACAGACAGACTTCCCGTGGACGGATTTTGTCCAAAATTTGATAGAAACCTACAAATTATGTTTAAAGACCACATACCAAATTTCATCTCCGTAGCTCCAATAGTTTTCGAGTTATCGTGTTCACAGACAGACATAATTCCAAAATTGTGTTTTTCGGACTCAGGGAGGTCTAAAACGTGGAGATCCGTGAAAATATCGAGTTCGAATTTTTTGATGATTACAATACTTCCTCTTTGTACACGAGAAAGTAAAAAAGAGAAATAGATATTTCAAGGACGAATGCAGCGAATGGTTCAGAACATGATTTCTTGACATTCCTCTCTACGGACGAATTATCTCGTTTTCCAGAAATGTTTACTGTTGTGGAACAGAATGGCAGTCCACGGACCAAGTTTTTAGGGGATTCCTGAAGATTCAGAGTCCAATTTAAAGCTTTCCTTTCTTATAGACTCGCAAGGAAAGTTGAATCCTCTTTTAATATTATTTTTTGGTTGAGATGATATTTCACACGTTTTCGTCATCTATGTTCAACATTTGTTTCTTCTCTCTGGAACGCCGAGCAGTCTTGGATTTTTGGTGCTTGCTTGTGGGAAAAAAACTTCTATTTCACTTCAAAAAAATTGAATATGCAATTTGAACGCCTTTTTCTTAACCGATTGAAACGAAATTTAGGCACAGATCTGTAATTAATGTTAGCAACCGTCATAAAAATTTTGATTTATCAAAGCCGTATGGTTTACGAGTTATAATTTTTAGAAGTATGCAATTATACAGACCGACAGACAGTCAACCCTTTGGCGAATTTGACCCCAAATTGGATACGGACCTGCATTCCTGATGATTAAACTGTGAACCAAATTTTATCCGTTTAGTTATTCAAGTTTTTGAGTTATATTATTCACATGAACGCGGATAGATAGACAGACTTCCCGTAGACGAATTTTGTCCAAAATTTGAGAGAAACCTACAAATTATGTGTAAAGATCACATACCAAATTTCATCACCGTAGCTCTAATAATTTTCGAGTTATCGTGTTCACAGACAGACATAATTCCAAAATTGTGTTTTTCGGACTCAGGGAGGTCTAAAACGTGGAGATTCGTCAAAAACTCGAATTCGAATTTTTTGACGATTACAAGACTTTCTCTTTGTATACTCTGTACACGAGAAAGTAAAAATTAGTACAAATACAATGTGGAAAATGTAAAATCAGATTTCAGACAACATGTTTCACATATAAGATCTAATATTTCAATACTTTTACGTGAAAGCCACAACTTGCTGGCCACTTAAAATTAGCTAAGTGATATATAGAAAGGCGGAAACTTGCATTTCTCCCCTTGAATTTATCTGCCACTGAGTTTTGATTTTCGAAGCTCCGGTTTGGCGACCGGTCAACGGATGCTTATTTTTCCTTCTTCCTCACCCGAGGCTTGCCTTCTGTCGCTTGATTTGTTTTTCGACTCGTTTTCTCTTTATCTATTTTTACTTTCTCGTAAACGAAGAGAAAATATTGTAATCGTCAAAAAATTCGAACTAGAGATTTTGACGAATCTCTACGTTTTAGACCTCCCTGAGTCCGAAAAACACAATTTTGGAATTACGTCTGTCTGTGAACATGATAACTCGAAAACTATTAGAGCTACGGGGATGAAATTTGGTATGTGGTCTTTACGCATCATTTGTTGGTTTTTGCCAAATTTTGGACAAAATCCGTCAACGGGAAGTCTGTCTATTTGTATGTCCGCGGTCATGTGAACTCTATATCTCAAAAACTTGAATAGCTAAATGGATAAAATTTGGTACACAGTTTTATCGTTATGAATGTAGTTCCGTATAACAGTTTGGGCCAAATCCGTCAAAAAGAGGCGTTCAAATTGCATATTCAATTTCTTTTAATCCGATTCTCGTACGCATGCGTATTGGTAGCAATCTGTTATTGTTGTAAATTTTATTTACAACAATAAATAATGTTTTCAAACATCAATTGTTAACAATTTTTTTATTGTTGTAAATCAAACCGATCTCATTATTTCAGCAAATCTTTTATTCACGCGCTTTTGCAATTGTTACGGTTGTGGTAGTATAAATTGTTTTCTTGGGAATTCAATTCCAAAGCAGAATTTTCGTTTTAGTATTCATTGCATTGTCTATTTTACCGCGCCTGCTTCAAAGTAATATTTTTTTGAAACGTGGCAACAGATATTTGATTTCAGGTTTGTTTGTTTTTTTTGTTTTACTTTGTCGTACACGAAGTATACAAAGAGAAAGTATCTCCACTACGAATCTCCACTTAGAAAGTATACGAGAAAGTTTAGGGGAGACCACTCCCGCTGGTTTGATTCCGGTTTTGCTTTTATGTTGCCCCGACGGAAATACATCTGATTTAATGCATATTCGTTTTCTTCCGTCAGAAGCCACTCATCGACATAAGATATGTCGAGAGCTTTCTAAAATGCAATTTAGATAATTACAATTAAAAATTTTGCGCTACTTACAGTTAAAATTGCTTTTTCAAAAATTTTCTTCTCTTGAGAAATATTATTTTTACAGCACCGTTCTTTTATGAACTGACGAGCCGAAATTGGTAACGATACGCGTTTATTCAAATAAGTTTGATTAGTGGCAAAATGTAACAAACATGAACTAACACTGTTAGGCACTTAGATTCATTTTTTTTCAAATGGGAACTAACTATCCATTGAAAAATAAAAAGAGAACAACCAAAAGTAACGGATTGCATCAGGCCACTCAATCTATTATTTTCCTAGTTATTTCTTAAATAGTATTTACATTACTGCTATTTTTAGAATAATACGATTTGTTATTGTGTTTTAGGGAATTTTTTTCAGTTTTCCCTTTTTGATAGGAACATAAATATCTGAAAAATTCCAATCGTCGATTTTTTAAAAATTTATTCTGTTTGTCATAAATAATAATATCATCAGCTTTAGAAGAAAGAATTTCTTTAAAAACATTGATATAATCTAACAATCTAATGTATCTATCTGGTGCCTAATATGAAATCTCTCACAAGCGTAATAAAATATCGACAAAGTCCGTTTGCAGCATATTAAATGGCCTAAACACATGTCTTAAAAATTTTTTTTTGGAAACATATATTTACTTTCTTTTTCCTGGAGAAATACAGTTCGTTCAGGTTTTCGGAGAAACAGCTATTTTTAATAGTTAAATTTTTTTAAAATCACCACTTGTATTGGAGTTCACGTCTCTTTAAGGTTTCCTTTTCAAAAACACGGCGCGTGCGAATATATGAATAACGATGCATTTCATCTGGATAAACTGTATATACAAAGTTGTGTGGCAATGATACAATGTCATATATTACGGATTTAAACTCACAGTTCGCATTAAATGACTTGTGACCGTAATTAGCAACATTTCAAATACAGTCAAAACGATATACATACATGAATTTAATTTGAACTTGAATGCCTTTTGTAAAAACTAAACCATTTTCTCTATAAGAATTAATATATAATGGATTAATGCAATACCAGATCTCGGAAAGCATATTAAAAGTTTTAGAATTGCACTTCGTGCATTCGTTCTTTACACGAAATCAAAGAAAAGTATTAAACCAATCTCTACTAATAATAAAGGAGAATGTGTGTATGTGTCTGTGTGTTGGTCCTCTACAGAGCAGATCGATAGACCAAGAACAACGAAATTTGGCACAAACATACTTTGTAGGGTGGGAATGTGCACCTCGGAGCCCCTTTTTCAAAATTTTAATTAATTAAAAATTAACCGAAATTTTGGCGTTTTTCCCTAATAACTTCCGAAAATAGAAAGGCATACACGCTCACCTAACCAGACCCCTATTGGACTTTCTCCTGGTGGAGATACTTCAAACAGCCAGTTATATGCGACCCCTTTGCTGACACTACAAGACAATCGATGACATATTACTCATGCTTGTGCCAGCATGTCCCCAGCCATAGTGCACAATGCACACTGGGTATTATGGTAACCTGATGAGTACTGTGACGGTTAGAGGAACTTGGACAAGAAGGATAAATGAACCTAATGACAGCGATCTTTTCTTCCGCATCTGGTGACGTCAATATTTTCGCGGCGTTTGCGCTTTCTCTCCTAAGCATTATTACTCCCAAAGTGCTTTTTGTTTTAAATGAATGATGCTCTTCAACTCCGTAACTGGCCATTCCACTATACTTTTACGAAGTATACAAAGAGAAATAGTGTCGTTAAAAATTTCCAGTTCAAGAATTTGATGAGTCTTTACAATCTGAGACCTCTCTGAGTCCGAAAAACACATTTTTTTGGAAATACATCTGACTGCCGGCCTGTCTGTGAACACGATATCTAAAAAATACAACCCGCCGCAGCCATGAAAATTGGCATATGGTCTTTTCACCAAATTGCTGATTTTTTTTTATCAAATTTTAGAGAAACCCCGTCTTCAAAGACGTCCGTCCATGTGAACATAGGACAGAACAGAACACCACTTCCTGCCCCTGCGACTGTAACCTTTTGGTTATTTAAACAGTGTAGCGGAAATGAAGTGGAAGAGACATCGGAAGGCGCTCCTTAACTGTCTGGCAAATAAAGGCGGAGGCAGAGAGACGGAAAAGGTTACAAAAATACAAATCTAAAAAATCTGGGATAATATACAAGAAGCAAAAGGGGAGTATCATATAAAACCATATACAAACAAAAACTGTAAACAGGAAAGAAATATGAGTATGAAGTGTACAATATCAACGAACAAGAGAGAAAAAAAAACTAATCAAATGAAGAAGTCCACAAAAATAAACTAAAATGCGGGTGTTAAAGCACATGTGTGTCTGTTCTGTTGATTATTCTTTTCTCCAAAAAGGGGAAGTTTTTCTGTGTGGAAGCAGAGAATAGTTCAGGTGCGCTGTCACTTCGGCGAAGAGGGCGCAAAAAATTCCCCATGTCGGCCTGCAGGTAATGGATGTCCATGTGAACATAGCAACTTAAAAAAAAACGCAAATAGTTAGATGGATGAAATCAAGCGTATGGATTCATTATTAGAAATGCATATCAATATCAAAGTTTGGATACAACCAGTCAATGTCTGTCGGTCGAAAGTCGAGAAGAGAAACATACAAGAAAGTCGAGAAGAGAAACATACAAGAAAGTCGAGAAGAGAACACAACCGCTACTTTTAGAAAAGAGATTGCTGAGTTTGATGGATGATGTTCCAACATCTACACGCCGACACATGTGGTCTCAACACGACCGGGGGCCCGCATATTCAACATCAATGTGAGGGCTACCTCGATAGAATGTATTCTCATCGCTGGATTAGCAGAGGCTGACCAATCGCAGAGCCTGCATTGTGGAGATGGAAGGAATTGTGAACATCTTCTATAATGTCACAAAGGATTTTTCCTTCATATGCCTAATTAAGTTTGTTTTTGTTAATAAAGTTATTTGAATTCCTAACGTCGACTTCCTTTTTTACGTGTCCTTCACGTTGCTGTAGCATCGCGCGGTTTTATTAACATCAGTGACGAATCCAGCGGGGGGTATCGGGCTACAGCCCCCCAGAGCCAAGTCAGAATTCTTGATTTTATTTAACATCATTACAACTGTTTTTTCTTAATTAACCTCTTTTTAAAAAATAATAAAAACGTTTCAACATTACTTTCTGGCTATACAGGCTCGAAAATTTTCCTACTTTTCTAGTCATTCCACTTGCACTTGTAGCTTTGCCGCTGTCGAAGACACTTTTTAGCTAGTAATTTCATCGTAATTATTAATTAAGTATTGTATTGTTTTTTATGATTCTTATTGTCAGGTGAGTCAAGTCTGTAAAGTTAAAGAGATTTGGTTTACTTTAGCCTTGAGGTTTGACATTTGTCACGACGATACAAAGTTTTTATGACCTCCGCCCCCCCCCCCCCCCCGACCCGAATCCTAGATTCGCCACTGATTAACATGATAATGCTTATAGGGTGGATACTGCTGTAAATCGTGTCATGCGACATGCATGATGCAAAAATGGTTCAAAAGTCTCTACAGGGACCAATTGGACCGACAGTCGCAGTAATAATCGTAGACCGTTCGACTTATACTTACTAGATTTTGTACGTAGTTACTGCTTGGGTAGTAAGTACTTGGTCAGAAAGCTTTTTCAAGATTTTAATAAGATTTTTAATCAAAAATCAATCGAAATTTTAACATTTTACCTCTATAATTTCAGAGCGTATTACTGTACAAAAATCATTTTTATACCACTTTAAAATTAAAAATATATATATAATTTCAGTGATACCAATTTTATTTTAGTAAAAAATTTTCTATAATTTTATTAGATTAAAAAATAACTTAAAATATATATTACAATAATACTTTTCATTGTTCTAGTTATTGCATTTATACACGCGCGTTTTGCTACGATATTCAATACATTTTCTGTGTGCTCGTTATTTTTGCTATATAATTAAGCGTAGGTTTGTAAAAATAGTATAAAGGCAGACGTTTCGAGGGTATTATCATACTACCATGTTTAGGATTTAGGAGTTCCAATGCCCATTAATTCTTTTCGACGGAGCTTCCTGTGTAAAGCTTCTTCGCCATGGTCTGACAGACGAGCCTTTTGCAACACCCTGTTTAATCAGCGGGAGTGTTCTCCCCTAAACTTTCTCGTATACTTCCCCAAAAAGGTGCCGTTTCCCCTTCCCCCGCGCGGCTAAAAAAATTGGAACCTACTGTTACCCAGAGTCCAATGTGATTATCAGAAGGTTTTTCATTACAGTGATTGAAAAATATCTAGGCAAAGAATGAAATTCAAAGAGATGAGTAGCGATTTTCCTCTCTTACCGGCTCAAGGACAAACTGACGTAATTCGCTACTCCGTAATGAAATTCCGTTCCGTTCTTCCAGTACGCATGCGTGTGGAGATAACAGATTCTCTTCAAAAGTAAATTATACAGACCGACAGATAGTCAACCCTTTGACGGATTTGGCCCAAAATTTTATACGGACCTACGTTCATGACGATAAAACTATGTACAAAATTTTATCCATCTAGATATTCAAGTTTTTGAGTTATAGTGTTCGCATGACCGCGCACAGACAGACAGACACACTTCCCTTTGCCGGATTTTGTCCAAAAGTTGATAGAAACCTGCAAATTATGTTCAAAGACCACATACC
>BGPR01003681.1:105772-117240 GCA_013235015.1 Araneus ventricosus
TCAAAATCTCGAGTTCGAATTTTTGACGATTACAATACTTTCTCTTCGTATACGAAAAAGTAAAAAGCTGTTTAAAAAGTGACTGTAGTTTAGCTTACATGCCTCAATTCTTAGCTCAGTAGCGTCGCAACGTGAGTAGAAAAGCAGTGACTCATCATAATGAATGGGCTGAAACTCTTTCAAAAGCAAACTAGGAAATTTGTAAATAGTGTAAATTTTATAATATGAAGTTTTATAGCTCTAGTCATGAATTCGCTTCATTAGTCATTCAATCGAAAATTAATGAGGGCAGAAACTTCTTGTAAAGTTCCTTTTAATTATTTTTTCGTCTTCTTTTAGCCCTTAAGCGAAGAACTTCTCTCCCCCTTTCACATTTAACTGATAAATTTGTCTGAGATCATGCAATTAATTTATCAGGTTAACAGCTGTTTAATTAAATTGCTGTTAAGAGCTCTTCTGTCGCTTGGAAAGGTACTTTTATTTGTTTACTGTAAGATTTATCGAATGTATTTGTTTCCATTGATATATGTGTGGTTATTGCTTGTTTTAGCGAAGTGTTTAGCGTTTGTTACCATTATTGAATTTCCATTCATATAATTTTATTTTATTATTTTCTGTTAGAATGATTTGTTAAAAGACTTACTAAGTATGTGCGTGAGCAGAATATATGCATAAAATAAAAGCTGCTAAAATAAAAGGCAATAGCTACACTGCAAAAAAAATCCCGTAAAATTTACGGTTTTAAACTGGCAGCTGGGTTGGTTGTGCGAAACCGTAAAAGTTACGAAGTAAATCCGTAGGCACAACGATTTTTTACCATACAGGAACAAGTTTTTCCCGTAAAAGTTACGAAGTAAATCCGTAGTCACAACGGTTTTTTACCGTATGAAATTAAGTTTTCTCCGTAAAAATTAAGTCATCGAAGTAAGTGACGTCATCGACTGAGTTGAGTTGTTTTTCTCCTTCTGTTCAAGTTGAGTTGAAATGTGCTGATGTGTATTATCAATTAGGAATATTAATTAATCTAGGATTAATTAGTAATTTCAATTAGTTTAATTAATATAATTTTTAATTGAACTTACTTGGACGATTTCGATGCAAGATGGTGACAAAACTTCTAACTCCTCCGAGCCGGGGATCGAAACCGCGTTCATAGAAATACAAGTCAGTCGCTCTAACCACTAGACCACCAGAGACTTCACAAAGTAAAGTAAAAATAATCTATTTCAGTTTTAAAGTCACTATAGCTCTAGTGGCGTCACCTAGTAGTGTAAAAATCAACTATTGCCAGAACACGTGTTTTAAGGTTACGGAGATGGAACCCTATTGAAAACATGAAATGAATCCAATAAAATTACATTTAAGAAAAGTGAATCTTTCTGTATGATAACTTTCCCTTTTCTTAAATGTACGGTACCCTTTACTTAAATGTACGGTAATGTACGGTATTGCTTTCCGCAATACCGTATGAAGAAAAATAGAATTTGCACTGACGGTTTTAAACCGTTTATGGCTGGAGCGGAAAACGGTGAAAAACCGTTTTGTCAACAAAACAGCTTTAAACCGTCAAATATACGGAAAAAGTCCGAGAAAAAAACGAATATTTTTTACAGTGTACTAGAAAATTGAACTCTAGGCATAACCTTAGGTTATGGTAAAATATACCAACTAAGGTTTAAAAATGCATACAGAATTATGTGTAATACTATTATTGATGTAGAATGTTGATCGTAATATAGAAATAAATGAAATGTAATAATAAGAAAATAGTGAAAATAGTTTAGAGGCGTTTCTTAGATAAAATCTTTGCGATAAAAAGATAAGAATTAATTTAAAAAATCGTTTCAAAATTGGAAAGTATATATATCATATATTCAATATCAATATTATTATCATACTTATATTGTCAATATTGTATTTTAATCTAATGAAGAAAAAAAATTCTCAAAACATTTTCATAATCGATTAAAAATATTTTGACTTACATCGGATGAGTTTTATGTTGGTTTCTACTCTTAGTATGCATATCAAGCCCAAAGTTGTATCTCATCCAGCATTTTGACTCTTTCATAAACCATAGGGTTTGTACGTGTATATAAACTTTTATCCCTCTTTGATATATTTTTTGCTTCCATTTTGATTTCTGATTGTTAATGAAATTCAGTTTCTTTCACTGTTCATGTATGTCAAAAATTTGCAATCTTATCTGTAATCGTTATCTTTCATTCATTATTATTCATATACTAAATATTTTACTTCCGGTATAACGACCGTACAGTGTCGTCTAATCCCAATACAACGTCCGAATTCAGCGAACACTCTTCCCGGTATTTTTCTAAAAATAACATGTTTCTAAACGTAAAATGTATTGCCTAGCTTCGTAGATGTAGACTCTTCAGTGTTACAGTTCAACTTCGACGGGGGGAGGGATTACCACTCACCACAGCGCTGAAATTAGAATATCCTAGAATAATAAAAAAAGTGTTTGAAGTGCTATTGATACTTTAAAATGTTTTTTCGAAAGGCAGAACATTATTTATCATCTTGAATTGAAATGGAAAATTATGTTGTGCATAAAGCACATATGCAGAAAAGACAAACAACCATTTCTGATTTTTCCTTTAGAAAAAATGTTTTGTGAGTATATAACACCCTTTATTTTCTACTTCAAAATCTTTTTTAGAAATATATTTTTAATTGATAAAATTTTATTTTTAATACCAATGATAAAAAATAAGTTGAGTATATAGTTGGAATCTCTTTAAATATCTCCTATTTATATGGAACTGCTGAGAGTGCATGTGTACAGTTTTTAATTATATCCACTATAGCGACCACTCGTTATAAAGACCTTTTGCTGTGGGACGCAGAGGGTCGTTATAAGAAGCGTCGACTGTATATGCAATGCAGTTCAAGAGCACAGTTCAGTTGTTGCTGTATCGTACTTCGGCTCGACGTTTGTCTACCTGTGCAAATTAGGCACAGCTCGCTCTTGGTCAGCGGCTAAATATCCAAATATGTTTATATTCTGCTAATATGTGTTCTGTTCTGTTGTGATCGTCTATTGTGTGTTGTAAATGTCAAGAATAAAGAAGAAAGTGAATTCCTGTGAGCTTATTGAAAATTCCATGCATCTGAATACACATTCATCTTACAAAACAAGTAATATAAAAAAAATAAAGTCAATTCCTACTTAGGTCAACTAAGAAATATTTTAATTTATTAATTTTTTCTTCCATATAAAACTAAAATTAATTAAATTTAATTAATGAATTAATATTTGAAAAAACTGTATTAACATCAAGTGCCATCCACTACAAGTTTAAAAAAATGTATTTGAACTTGAGTGGATGAATAAAAAGTATTTTATTAACGACTAATCTTGAAAATTCCCTTTGTCGCCAAAGTCGCTAACTTTGCCGCCAAGTCGCCAAGGTCGCCAAATTTATCGCTAAGTCGCCAAATCTGTAATCTTAATAGTTTTCGAGATATAATGAAAAACGTATTGCGCATGCGTCATGCAAAATATGAAATGGCAGACAGACAAGAAAGCGAATTAATATTGCATTGTCATCTAGTTCTGAGCTATGTTTAAAGTTTCAAGTCTCCAGCTCATCGGGAAGTTAGTTTAAAATCGATTGCAAAATTTGAACAAGATATATATATATAAATATATATGGGGAGAGTGTGAACTAATAGTAGGAATTGAATAAAAAAGTTTGCACTTCGCAATTTAATACATTTTTAAAAATGATAATATTTATAGGCTAGCATATTATGTGGAAACTGGCTGCCACAAAATTCGTCATACATGATACAAAAATCGCTCGAAATGTTCTATAGGGTTGATCGTTGGAACTATAGCTACTAAATTTGGCACGCAGTTATTTCTTGGGTAGTACGTTCTTACTAAGAAAGAGGTTTTTCGAAATTTTAATTAACAATTTTAACGCTTTTCCTCAATAACAGGGGATCATATTTATCGCATGAAAATAATTTTTACACCACTTTAAAATTCAAAACATTAGCTTTTCAGTACACCATTTTTATTTCCATACAATTTTTCTCTAATTTCAATAAGTTTTCAACATTAGTTTGAAGCACATTTTCGTAAAAGCACAATGCTTTTTCTGTATAAAACGGCGTGCAACAAAATATCCAGATTGTGAAAATAATCAATGCAAATATTTTAATAGTTCTTGCGCAACTAAGCAAAATCATATTTTGCTTAGATTTTTTAAATTTATTTCTAAATAATACTTTAACATGTTTCAAATCACTGGATTTTTTAAAACATGATAATGTGTTTAGACTGGTATTCTTTCTGTAAATTTCGTGATGTAAAAATCGTAACTCACAGAATGCAGCGGCTGACGAAATCAAGCAAGACGGACGTATCAAACCTAAAATATTATCAATATTTAGGACTGGAGGTTCGAATCTCTTTTAATTTTTATTGAAATGCAAGCATTTTTATCTTTTTAATCATACCTGTGGTTCTGCAAAATTATTATAGGTCTTGCATCTTTAAAAGACATCAACAACCAACCAGGCTAGAAGTTTGGAGAGTGAATTACTGATTGAGAGGTCATTCAAAAAAGTTTTTATATTTATGTCGTGATTCCTTCTTATTAGTCCTAAGGCTTGTCGGGAAAAAATTCCCGATGAGGGCTATCTTTAAAACGGGACAGATGAAATCAAATCAAGTCATTCTTAATAGCTCTAGTGCAGTTTCAACTGGATCGTAGTCTAACAAATCAAATCAAGTAACTGTAGTTGAATCTGTGACTAATCATGAGGTTACTGAAAAAGAAAGATAATACGAGATAAAAGAACTCACTGTACATACATCTTGCCGGATTTATGTCTGAAAATAGATATCTGTATCAAGCAGGGGATTACAAAAATTAAAGGAGGTTCGAAGAATGAAGAATAATTGGTTGTCCAGCGATACCTCGGTTTTAATCCATAACCCGTTCAAAAATCATCAACGAAAACCGAGGCAATTATTTCCATATGAACCAATGCAAATCCAATTCAACTAGACCAGTGGTGGTGAACCTCCGACCCTCGAATCATGTTGGCATGTCGTGAGTGTACTGTTGTAGAGTTAACGCAGATAAAAGGCAGTTTAAAATACAAAATAGCTTTAATCCAGTTTACTTAAAAAAAGAAACCTGCTACTGTCTTGCAGCTTACACACTCACTGACAGCCATCCATTCGACTGCTTATTTTAAAAACACAAATGAACAAAATTTATAGATTGTAACAACCAATCAACTTCGACTAGTGCCGTAACTTCGGCTACGTCACGAAATAAACCAATGAGATGCTTTTCATTCAGTGACTGAACAATTTCATTTGAATTTCCAACAAGTCAGACACTGACGCGCGAAGGCTTTTTAAATGACTCACGAGTTATGTGATTTTTATACTTATTTTTTATATCATGAAAGAGAGAACAGACAATCGAAAATATTAAAAAGTTATAGTATAAATATCTAATGTCGAATTTATATAAAAATATATTTCCAAGTGGATGTTGGCTAGTTGATTTTCTATCGCATGACAGTCGGTCATGAACTTGGCACGCATATTCTTTGCATCCTAGAAAGAGGATGTACCAGCTCGCGGTGTTAAACTAATTGGTGGCCTTGATGTACTCGTATAGAGTTTAGTTATGTCAACGTCCCGTTTTGAAGCAACACCAGGGCTATTTTGGCCTGACCTCGTCATTCTGAACAGCGGTCAGATGACGACGACGACACTTGAGCTAGCACCCCCTCTCCAAACTTCCACACCACACCAATGGGATGGTGTACACGGCTGATCTTCAATGGAATCGGGTTTCCAGCCTGGAATCCTGCGGCTCCAAAGCCGAGACCTTACTACAAGGCCACCGCGGCCCTGTACTCGTATAGAAGTGTTTAATAATTCGCTTGCACAAATAAAAGTTGTAAATCAGAAAGGAAACATTTTTTACAGGATTTTAAAAGTGAGAACAAACCAGCGGGAGTGGCCTCCCCTAAACTTTCTCGTATACTTTTCAAACATTTGTCATTTCCCTTCCACCTGCGTTGATAAAAAGTTCGAACCAACTGTGACCCAGAATGCAATGACTATCAGCAGGTTTTTCATTGTTGATTATAGTGATAGTAAAATACTGAGGTGAAGAATCATATTCAAAAAGATACGTATGTATTAAAACTTCGCAATATTTATTTTTTTTTTATCAAACTCGAGCAATGCAAGTTCCGCGTGCGGAGAAGAAAACAGGAGAATAGCTTGCGCATGCGCAGAGATTGCTTCCAATACGCAAGTAAAACGAAACACCCTAAATGTTTGTTTCCTTACAAAATCTCGCCGCCAGAATTGGTTTTTGGCAAACTGCCAAGTTTTCGGAGTATCCCTTCTTTGCACAGGCATTTACGCATGCGCATGGAGTTGAACAAGTATGCTATTATACAGACCGACAGACAGTCATCCCGTTGACGGATTTGGCCCAAAATTTCATACGGACATACATTCATGACGATAAAACTGTGTACCAAATTTTATCCATCTAGCTATTCAAGTTTTTGAGTTATAGTGTTCACATGATTTCGGACATACAGACAGACAGGCTTCCCGCTGACAGATTTTGTCCAAAATTTGCTAGAAACCTACAAATTATGTTTAAAGACCACATACCAAATTTCATCCCCGTAGATCTAATAGTTTTCGAGTTATCGTGTTCGCAGACAGACAGACATAATTCTCAAATTGTGTTTTTCGGACTCAGGGAGGTCTAAAACGTGGAGATTCGTCAAAATCTCGAGTTCGAATTTTTTGAAGATTACAATACTTTCTCTTTGTATACTTCGTATACGAGAAAGTAAAAAAGGGGAGGGCTAACTGTCAAGTTTTTAATGCTAAGAAATTTTCTTCGTTTCCATATTATTGGTACCCTTTTTTTACCACACCATCCCCCCCTTTTCCAAATGACGTCACCGACTGGTGACCCACGAGTTAGTATTAAAAAATAATGTTCAAAATTTGACCCACTTCTCCAAAAGGTTCGTCATAACTGAACTAGACTATACCAAAAACTCATTTTGTGGAGGATATTAAATATAGTGTTTAATACTAAAGAACAATAAGAAATGAATATAAAACTTATAAACACTATAGGAGTTTCTGAATGGTACCCCAGTAAGGTCTTCACTGTACAATCGCCACCACGCAACAAAAGAGTTAAGAGAGCTCCTGTATTATGAACATCTTCTTGAGCATTTTCTTCCAAAAGAGGCCAGTTTCATCCAGTTGAGGACTTGTTGGGAGATGCCTATAAGCAATCTTTGGAATCGGACACCAGGGTTCTTACTGATTTTTTAAATTAAAAATCAAGGAATATTTAAGAAGTTTTCAAGGAATATTTTCAAAATTTTCAAGGAGTCAATATTTACGCATGAAAAAGGGTCCCCTTTCTAAAGTACATAAAAATTATATTAAGAGTATTTAAAACATTGCTAATAACTCAAATAAATGTGGTTATATTTATTTCTTTTATAAGTCTTTATTAACCTGATTTATCCAAGAATGCCATGTTAAATCTATTTATATGAAAGTAGAGTGGTGCCGCTTAGACACTCAATTTTTTTTATAAAATTATACAACTACCCCAAAAGTTCAAATAGTTCTTTACACACCATGATTTACCATGTTTTAAATAAAAAACTATTTCCATTAATTTTTTTTAGAATTTAAATTCTTAAATAATTTCCATGCCTCACTGTGCACCTTATGTATTGCACATGATCCATGATTTAAAATATAGAGATGCAAAGAGAGCCATTGATTTAGATATTAGAAACTGTTTCTTGGCATTTTCATTGCTTATAAAATAGTATATAAAGAAAATAAAATTAAGAAAATTTCTTGATTATTAAAATTAATTTAGGTAAAATTGATTAATAGTGTCTATTAACTCCACCATCACAATACGTGTCTTTTACAACAAACCAAACGTTACAATTTAACGAAATACAGTTAATGTTTCGAAATAATCCAAGAGAAATAACATTCTCAATTTGTACCATTCTATTGTTTCGGTTATCACTGATTGGCACTTAAAACCAATTATTAAATTTTGGATACTGCTAGGAGATGAACATCAAATCGTAGAAAGAGCAACGCAAAATACTGGGTAATTGACACGGCGGCGATTTAGAATCCTTTTTATCGGTGAAACGTAGAACACATTTAATAAAAGAAAATGTTAAAAATTGAAAATCAAGGAGTTTATAAGGAGTAAAATCCAAAATCAAGGAGTTTCCATAGTACTTGAAAATGAAAATCGTATTCAAGGAGTTTTCAAGGAGCGTACGAACCCTGGACACACATTTTTCGGTCCCAGACTTGTCTGAACTTTAACCTTCGCTGTTTGTTTTCCCAAAATTACTGAACAAATTTCAGCAAAAATCGAAATCGAAATCAACCGAAGGCAATGAAAACCTAGGTATTATTTGTATAATACGTAATCACAATCATTTTAGATCACGTGATAAGAGATAGCGACCAGAAAAAGATTGATGGTGATTGTGCTAGTACCAAATATCATCGACAGGTGGCGCTTTGGCTTCAGAAGCTGTCTATTATACTGTTATAAATCTCATGACAACGACTCTTTACTAAAAAAAAAATTCCTGTATGGGCATCTGCGTACAGGAAATTTTGCCTTTTCTTATAAAGCAGAAAATGCATGTGTCACAAGAATTCCTCCGAAACGGTGAACAGTAGAGACATGAAATTAGCACATGCCATTCTGGGGTCCATTTCTAGGTCAACTGTGCTATTTTCAACTTTCAGAATTAATTAATTCCTAAAATATTTAATTAAATAACAAAAATTAAGCCAAACTTTGGAGTTTTTGCACAGTTTTTCATCTCAGAAATATTATCGCACGGAATAATTTATTTATTTCATTTTAAAGGGCAAATTATTATTTTTAACTATTATCCAATACTTCACTTAATTTCCAAAAATTTTTAAATGACCCTAATCTGTGTGTAAAGTCATTCATGGTTTCTGAATCCCGTTCCTACCAAAGAGAGAGAGAGACCCAGGGAGAAAAAGAAGGAAAACTATGCGGTGTTTTTCCGGCCAAGGCACACAAACACCAAAAAGAAGAGAATGATACTCCGGGTCATGGCAACTAAAACTATGATATGAAGGAGCATTTGTTGCCTAGCAGTGATGGAGAGAGAAGATGGGATTTCAACCCATTTCAGGTGGTTCAAAGTGCAAAGACAAAAAGAAAAGAGGGGTTTAGGTGCTGGACGAAGAACCAGACTAAGCGGGAAGATACAACAGTGACAAACTATTCTATTAAGTTTAAAGAAAATACATCATCAGTTAGTGATTTATAATATTTTATAGAAAAATATTTTTTACATTAAAACATTAGACTTCACAACGAAGGGAGGATTTATCAATGGACGAGTTTTCTGTTTTGTTTATTTGGGGTAATGTAGAACTTCCACTATACCGACCGACTTCCGGTGTAATGTTTCATCGATAGGAATCTTTCAAATTTCAACAAAGATGTTGATAAATGCTTGAAGTTGAGATTTTTAATGCTATGGTTTAAGGATACTTAGAAAATATTAAATTTAGTTTGCTGTAGTTCTCAATGTTTCCTTAAAATAAGAGCCTTATTTTGTGGAGAGTCTGCAATAATTTTTCGTTATCACTCTTTTTGGCAACTTCTAAGCCTTATTTGGGGGATAAATTTTCATCCATACGGTTTAGATAATCACTGGAGGTTAAATTTTTAAACAAACAATTTAGTTAATTACAATCGTTCTACTTGGAGTTTAGCTGCTTTAAGAACAGGTTTTTAAGCCTTGTTAAATAAAAACGAATTAAACGAATACAAAGCACACAGAATTCAAAAAAGCTTTGTGAACTAAAGAAATAACTGGTTCAAAGTTGGCGCTTCATGCAGTATCCAAACGGGTTTGGTGATTGCTGAAATCTGAGGGTTACCGGAACACAGTCTGTAAATCCAAAATAAACAAAACAGAAACCTTGACCACGTTAGTGCATCGCTTTTGAATGAAATTCAAGTGTTGGACAAATTAAATGGAAATAATTAAGATATCACTTATGAACGAAGTCGCGTTCGGTAGACCCGCGTTCAGCAAGGGTTTACTGTATTCCATTTTAAAACCATCAGTCTTTTCCTGGATACACTGTATGTGGAGTACTGTAAATTTGCTACCACGATTGTTGTCCTTGATTATGTTTGGTGAGAGCGAAGACTTCATTACATCCCAGTCTTAGGGGTCTATTCTCGTAAACTTGGCAGCCTCAACGGAGAAGTTCATTAGGCGAATTGAGAATTCAGAAATCGTATTCTGTGCACAGACAGATTTCGTTGAAAATCGCGATTCATTAATGAGTAAGGCATTTCTCTAAGCTGTTTCTTTATTTTGCGCTTAATTGGATTTACGATGCTCGTTAATTCTCGAGCGAAATCTATTCTTAGATTCTGGAACACTAGTTTAACAGAATAAAAAGATGGCCTTGAGAGATCTTGTATTTTATCGAGTTCTCGGCGGTTTTAGTTGCTTGCAAATCGTTACTTTTCATGCTTTTAAGTAAAAGATAAGATTTAACTACTTAATCTTACTAATGTTTCGTGAATAATGTATTCTTGACTTGACGCACTGGTAGAAGTATTAATAGTTAGAGACTGGAGAGGCCTTGTTAACAAGAAATATTGGCTGACTGGTTGGCCGGTTTCTTAATCTGAATTTTAAGACTAAGTTCAGTTTTGTTATTGAAGCTCTATTTTAAGACAGAATTAAATTAAAAATGAACTTCATTAATGCTTGATTACAGTGTATTAAATGCATAGGTAAAACTTTACTTGGAAGTATAACTTCATAATAATATTGTTTTTTTGCTCCGAAAAAATACAAACATTTACTTCGCTATAATTTCGATTACACGGACAGAATAAAGCGATGATCCATAACAACTAAACTTCTAGCATCATCAAGCTGTTTTTATTTTTAAAAAAATTATCAGGGAATTTTCGACCAAATGATCTATAATAAAATCCTCCTTGAAAAAAAAATGAGAAATTGGGCTGTTATCTCTACAATGAAGTCAATTATTAAGCGTAATTAAAAATTATTGTAGTAAACTAGGGGACATCAACAAGTTTCGCGATTAGTTCTGTTGTCAAAAGTCTATTATATTTATCTACGTGGATTTATTTATCTGTCACTTTCAACATAGTCTTCTTGTACCGATATACAACGTTTTTGCCACTTTTGAAATGGGTTCTGGAAATCCACTTCTGCAAGCGTGCCAAGAACATCTGCGATTCGCGCAATGGATCTTTTGTCATCTTCCAATGATGTTCTTTCGCTCTGAACATCTTGTACGACTCACTGTGGCATCGCCGTAAACTTGCTGT
>BGPR01003682.1:10624-71491 GCA_013235015.1 Araneus ventricosus
GTTCACACCCCTTCAACGCCAGTCTGTAGCGTGACCCTCCGCTTACACTGCCACGTCAACATCCGTCCTTCTGGTACGTAAAATATTTTTTCTTACTTTTCTCTAATGTTATCACATCGTAATTCTGTTTTAATTATTCAAAACTCCTCTCTCTGTTTTTTTCTGGTTGGTTTGGCATTAGGGATGAAAATCAGTGTTTTAGGCCTTGCGGCATAACTGATTGCAAGAAAATGTCAAACTTTTATATTTAGCAATTCGCAATAATTTCATCCCCTGATGAAAAGTTATTGTGCTTTTATTGCGTTTTTTTCATTTCACATTTTATACTCTTTCATTTTTCGATTTATACTCTCTCTCTCTCTCTCTCTATATATATATACGAATATTACATATTACACTGTTAAATAGAGGATACGAATAATATACGAATATACGAATATTACACTGTTAAATAGAGTAGAATATTAACTTTTTTATAAGAAAAATTTTCTAAAGCCTGTTTAAAATATTTTATATTAAATCAGCGGAAGGTCGTGCTGATTTTATTTATAAACACTCTAATTTCATCCACAGACGTCACTCGACTGGATAAGCCATTGTGAGTTTTTCAAATTATGTTTATTATGTCACATAATTTGACTCCCATAAACCAGGCAGAAATTGCATGGTAGAAGCGAAGTAATTTTACGGAGAAGAGAAAAAAACTTTATTGGGCCTGTTTTCTTCCGGTGGATTAATAATAATAATAACAGAAAGATAAGTTACAAAGAAAACAATGTTGATATTCACATCATACCCACTGATTATAGAAAAGCATTGATTAACTGATTTTTTGACTTAAAGATCCTTCGTACCACGTTGTCTTTTTGTTAGGAGGGCTATATATTGTTGGGGTAGCTAGGAATAAATTAAATCGTTAAAGCAAGGTAGAATGCCCAAAATAAAGTTTAAATTAAAATATATATTGAACAATTAATTAATTCTGGGTTCTAAATTATATTACACAATAATAAGCAATTCTTGCAATATTGAAATAATCACCTACCTTTGCTGACCTGTAAACCCTAGCTACTTAATTAAAAGTAAATTTGCATATAGTGGTTGTACATTTGCAATTTGTGGAATCAAATTAGAGATATTGAATCAGATTCAAAAAATTTTTAATTTAAAAAAATTTTTATTTTTATAAAATTTAAATTAGAAGATCACTGCCAAATGATATTAGAAAAATAGAAAGTAACAAAATTGAACTGATGCACATTACCCATTATATATATATTTTAAAGCACAATATTTACAAATTCAATAAATGTAAAAGATGTCATTTTACAATCACCATTATAACATATGAATACATTGTACCCGAGTTAAGACAAACTACATTGAATCATCTCTTAATCTACTGAAATTATTCTCTTCCATTATTTTCACATTTCACCAATCATTCTGTGATATTCTTGAATTAGCGGAAGCACTTAAGTGATAACTGATCACTTGCATTCAATCTAAACTTCGAAAACCACGTTAACTTTCTACGAATATTTTCGAAACACGTACTTGCACACACAGTTCGCAGCACAAACTTTTAAGATATCACCACTAATTGTTGAACATCAGAGATGAAGCGACAGGAACAGCAAACCTTGTAGTTATACTGTGGAGATTAAGCTGTACTCCTTATGCGCACAGAAAATTCTTGCAGAACTTCCATCAAAATTCACATGCGTATAAAAAAGATTATTACGAGTAGCAGGCTGTTCAGAAGTATAATTGGTGTACTGTAGTCCAGGATTTTCTAATTGAGAGTATTGTAACTTGTTCCAAAGAAAGATCCTTGATTCAAACTTTTTATTTTTTGGAAAACGTTAATCCACAGCCATTTCGCACAATTCCTCTCGAAACCAACACCAAAAAAGAATAAATTGAAAGGATTCAATATTGTTTGATTAACGGAAAAATAATTCAGGGGCAAGCCCCCAGAGCCCAAAGGCCCTGGGACCCGCAGCTGCAAAAACACCCGACCACTCGGTTCAGTCAAGCACACAAAAGAATTCTTCAATCGTAACGGAAAACGCTTCCAAAGCCCGACGCCAAAAACCTGATAACACCAAAAACCTACGCGAGCCAAGATGGCGAAGAAATAATCCCGTTGCAAAATTTGAATTTAAAAATTAATAAAGTTGAAACCTTAATGGAAACAACAACAAAAGTTAAAACAAATAATAATTAAATCGAAAACAAAGTAAATAATTAAGTAAAATTTAGAAATTAAATGAAACGGCTAAAATTATCGTTTGAATTTCAAAATTTTCCAAAGTTGCCACAAGAGAAGAAAGAAACTTTAGTGGCGAAGAATAAAATTAATTAAAAATACTGACAAAACCGAAAAATGATGTTGATGCAATATTTGCAATCTAACACTTTTGGATGTTCATGTTCGTCCTTTTCGTTATGACAGTTTTTCACTTAGTTGATTTCTTTATTGCAAGAGACATGCTATTGCTGGATTTTTTTACTCTAGTTCTCTCAGGGAACATACGATAGCTTTTATAAAATGGGCGAGTTTTAATATTATCCAGTAAAACAATTCTGCTTGAAATTATAAATTCTCTCTTGTTTTCTTGGAAAGGTCTAAAAATCTGACGGAATAAAGTTCATTCGTATGTTATACGCTTGTAGCAGTGTAGTGGTGATCGTACGATAATCTTACTCTTGCATCTTCCACGGGGAACGAAAAGCGATTAATTAGCAAGGTTCTGTAAATGGTTTGAGCGTACAGAAACATAGCCCTCCGCCCACACTGCGACGACAGAATTGAGAAGATTTTATTTGGAAATGCATCTTCTGTTGTCCGAATTAAGCGAAATTTCGTTTAAATTATGTGTTAGTTCATTATTTTGGTTTTCATTCCTTGAGGCCCAAATGAGAGTATGTTCCAGTTAACCGATGGCCGAAAATAAGCGGCTGATCCAATTAACATGTGACCTAAATAAGCGGCTGATCCAATTAACATATGACCTAAATAAGCGGCTAAAGCTATTAATCTATGACACAAATATGCGGCTAACCAAATGAACCTACCCAGATAGCAATTTTAGTTTGCAGCAAAGTTGCAGCAGTCTTGTTCTGCAAGTATACAAGTTTGACACGGCACGACCGCAAGTTCAGACAAGTTTGAAACAAGTTTTCAGAAGCGCCGAAGTCACCACGTGTCGAACTTGCAGCTAACTCGTCACGTCAAGTTCATTGCAAACGAGTAGGAAAAAGAGAGTACACATACGAATCTTGGATTCGAAGCCCGGAAATCTCTATTACAAACCTGTCGCCTTAACCATTAGACCAGCGAAGCCTCGCTCGGCGAAGATAGCGAGGATTATTATACACAAGCCATAAGTTATTTTCAATTGTCTTCTTGATTTAATTTCTTTTATAATTTTGAGAATATGATTTGAAGTCAAAGAAAGAGCGATTTTCCCTAATAAATATGTTTTGCTAGTGGAATAAATTGTGAAATTAGGGTTCGAAAGTAATTACTTTTAAAAATATGGGACACAAAGTAAGTTATTATTTTTGAACAAACATTGACTGTTTTCTGGGTTTAATTTTAATTTTGTTTATGAGCGTCAAATTTCAACATTAGGAAAAAGGCGATATAGTTTTCTTTAAAGTGTGAGTTCTATATTTAGTGAAAGTTGGAGTGGGGAATTTTTCAAAAGTAATATTATTCATATAAAAAGACCTAGTTAGTTTTTTTTCAAATTATCATTGATTTACTGAATTAAGAAAAAGAAGGACGGTCTAGGAGATGCTATTCAAAACCGGATGTTTTTTAAAAGAGAAACAAAGAATCAAAACCAGATATATACAACTGTATCCAGGTCGTGTAGTGTAAGTGTGCAACTTGTTCTGCAAGTGGGTTGGTGGTTGATTATGCTGTGGTACTTTGCAGGAATTTCGCTGCAAACTTGTCGCGTCAAGTTTGTCATGAAAAGATAATATCCAGAAAAAATCACACTTGCTGCAAATGTACGTGCTATCTGGATATGGCCCAAATAAGCGGCTTATTCAATTAACCGATGCCCCAAATAAGCGGCTGATTCAATTAACCGATAGCTCAAATAAGCCGAATCGATTGTATTTAGAAATGGAATACAAACTGTTATAAAGCGTTAATATTACGAACAGTATTAGAGATACTTATTAAGAGATTCATTAGTTAATTTTTCTAACGCCGGCGTACTCTGTAATCAGTTTAGGAAACTTAGAATCACTGTTTATATACAAAAGCTTCCATAGAGTATCCTACCGAATTGTATGGAATAACTGAGATACAATTACTTCGTCTTCGGAGGAAAGAGGGCTAACAAACAAGGGCGTAATTTCCTTCTGATTGAAATTAGATATTAATTTCAGAGCCAGTCTTTACACAATATATCTTACTTACTAATACAGTATACTCTCTATTATCCGTGCTCATTCCGAACTCACAAAAAAATTTAAAGAGAAACATTTGCACGCTTAGCATGCATGTAAAATCGATGTTGATGTTCGATCCAGAGATTCATTCCGTGAAACTAGTGAACCGTGACGGCGAAGGCTAAATAATATATATATATATATATATATATATATATATATATATATATATATTTTCTTCCTCCACGTACAATCTCTACCGGTTCAACCCCTATTTTTCCGAGAAATAAATCATCCACTTCCTGCTAGCTCATTCTCGTACGAACACGCGTCATTCTTTAACTTCATCTTCTTTCACTTTCGAACGTGTTCCTTTAGTTTTTACGTCTTGTTTATCCTCAGTTAGTAGCGTGAAATTTTTTACTGGTAAAAATGAGTGGTGCGAAACGAAACCGAAACGTTTTAAATGTTAAACAAAAATTAGAAATCCTTCAAAAACTTGATAATGGAGAATCAGCTAGTACTAATGCAGAAGTTGTACTAAATGAGGGAAATACAATTTCTCATTCTGCTGCTCTACAATCTGTGGAAACTTTGTTAGATTATATGGGGCAAAGAGGATTTGCTTACGGTGGCATTACTCGGTTCGTAAAATATGTGTCTATATACGACAAGAGATGAACAAACAGCAGAAGCAAAGATGCATCACAGATTTTTTAAAGCAGTAAATGTCAGAAGGAAAATTCCTAGTTTGATGTTATACAGCATGCAAATGTAAGTAATTTTTATATTTTGCACTGATGTTGATTTTTTCTTTAATAAAAAGGAGTTTTCGGATTATACGTGTTTTTCTATTGTCCTTACGATCCCTCCCGGTGATTAACCCGGATAATCGGGAGTGCACTGTACAATAAATGGAACTCCAAAAATGCAAAAGAAAGTGTTTAAATAAACTCAGACAGCAGATCACTATGATAAATTTTACAGGTGTAAATTAAGAAATATGGTGTAGAAAGCGCTTCATAATTATTATTTTATTCGGAATTACCTTTTAATAGACGAAATTCATATTGCTTTCAGAAGAGGTGTGATTTTTTTCCGACTCCGAAGTACTTTTAAATCCCAAGGACTGAATTAAAGACTACTGAAAAACCAACAACCAAGAAATAGGTTTGTTGACATAGCTACAGAGTTTTACTCGCATATTTTAAAGTGCTCCGAGGAAAAAGGGTAAATTTTTAGCAAAATAAAAGACTGTTCTTTTACATAATCTTATCTTGCTCCGTCCCGAAGGAAAATCTAATTTGTATGCAAATGCAACTTCTACGTCATTTTGGGATAATTCGTTTCTCCTTCAATTTACGGTTAAAATCAGATTTCCATTGTGCTTTTTTCTCATTGTTGTCTTTCTTTATTTTTTCAGCGTTGTCTTTGTTTCAGGGTGAGTTAGAAACACACGAGAAAGAGTTGTTTCTACTCTGGTGCTGTATCTTTTTCTTCGTTCGTGTAGCGTGTATCGAAGTTCTGATTGCATTTCTGCTTCATTTAAGAGAAAACTAGACTTTTCATGGTTCCGAATAGTCCCTAAATTGTTTAAAAAGAAAGAGCTAGTCTTTAACGTTTGCTTCAATATCTTTTTCAGCTGTTTCAGTACAAAGGTAGCCATAGCGCTATGAGAAGGAATCAAATTATTGTGTTTTATTCAAAACTGATGAACAGAACATCTTAATCGAATTCTTTATTTTATAATAAAACTCATTCAAATTCGTTATCTTCTTTATAGGTTTCAGTACAATGATAACTATATCTCTGTAAAACGGAAAATAAATAGTGGAGAGTTTAATTCAAAAGTGATGAACACACACACACGCACGCACTCACACAATCACACGCACGCTAAGTTATTATCTTAATTTAATTATTTTACTGAATAAACTGTCTAATGGTGAAAAGAATATATTCTCCATTTACTTTAAATTAGAAATAAATTGTTTGTCTTTATCAATCGGAAGTTTAATTAATTCTTGAAAATGGAACAATTGGTAGCTCTACGGTATCGAGTATCTCTCAGAGAAACTCGATGATTGTGTGTTTTTGATGTATATTCCTCACAAAGGTAAATAAAATAATCGACAGCAGTGAATCCCTTAGATAAAATGGTTGACTTTATTCGCTTGAATAGACGTCATGTTATCAGGTATTGTGAAGCCTTTTACAGTTTCAGTTACTTTCAGTAAAATAAACTTGAATAAAAAATTATACTAACTATCAGATCTGATTAAAATTTTCCAGGTTATTATATTAAATAGGCTGCTAAGGCCAATACAATATTTTTTAAAAAACTAACTTAGCGCAAGTGAATATAGGACGGCCGTTTTTTCTTCAACCTCCGATGGACCATAAAATAAGACAAGAGTAGAGAACAAAATGAATTTATTACCAAAAGTTATGTTCAAAAATGATTACACTCTCTGAAGATTAGGGCATTTGTCACATCGGTGGACCAGGTTTCCGATCTCCTCTTCGAAGAACGATGCCGACAGTGATGTGAGATGGGTCTTATCATTACTTTGAATCTTCTCGTTTTTCTAGAAGCTTTGGCCTGCCAACCAGTTTTTAAGTTCAGGGAAGAGATGAAAATCACTCGTCGCTAAGTCGGGGCTGTACGCTTGGTGGTCAGACATGCTCCATTTAAATTGCTTCAGAAGATGCTGGGTTACAACAGCACTGTGAGGTCGGGCGTTGTCATGTATGAGAGCAATTCCAGAAGACAGAATGGCTCTTCCAAGTCGACGTAAATTCAGACAAGAAACATCTGCATTGGTCGTTTTCCACAAACCAACCTTCTGTTAGAAGAAAACGAATAACACAACGCAACTCGCACTTGGCGGGAGCATCAATTCTACCAGCCATGTTCATGTACCGACAGTTCAGGTCGAACCGGCAAGCTGAGGTCGGCAGTAGATGAGGTTATGGTTAGAGACATGCGCAGTCGCCCACCGTGCATCCCCACCTCCTACCACTTGTCTGACTTTTAGCGATTCTATCGGAGATTGAAAAAACTACCCTCGTATATTTTACACTTAAAAAGATGTAGTCACAACATTAAAAATGCTCAATTGTTAAATAATCATAATTTAATTATTTATTTACATCTCTCTGAGCATATATATTATATATACAAGAAACGGAAATATAAAATTTACCACGGAATAAATATACCACTGAAATATAAAATTGAACTCTGTACAAATTCTGTTTTGGCAATCTGTTTAATATTGCTTTTGAACCAAGAAGGGGAGAAAAATTCTTTTTTGCTATAAAATTAATCGATTGTTCTGAAACACCTTGAACAATTAAAGTAATAAAGGATAAATTAATTTATCATTTTCCTATAATGTTTGATTCATTTGGATATTTCATGAAAACTTTAAAACAGAAAAGTTAGAACTGTAAAATTAGCTTGAGAAGTTCTTACAACAGTCGGATGAACATATTGCTTCAAAAACGTATTCCGAATGAAATGGACAGCATCTAAGCATTAATAATCAATTTTAGAAGCTTGGATACATCCTCTCAGATTTCTCAAAAGTTCTTATTTAAAACCAGCAGGAGTAGTCCCCCCCAAACTTTCTCGTACACTTACTAACAAAGGAATCCTACCATACCTCCCCTCCCCGCCTAAAAATTGAGAAAGCGCCGCGATTGTTATTGATATTGTCTTTGCAGAACGCTGCAATACGAAAAGGGCAAGAATGCAAGCGAGATGAAATGCGCCAAAAGGCGCCAAGTTTACGAAGGTCGGGCGCCGCTAAACAATATGGCGTGTATTTTTGCGTCATCGTAAAATAAAAAAAGGGAATATGCAATTAGAACGCCTTTTATGTAACAGATTGCAACCAAAGTTAAGCACAAGTCTACAATCAAGGCTAGAGGACAGTATAGCAAATTTCATTTACCTAAATCATTGCGTTAAGGAGTTATTGCGTTTACAAACATGGAAGACAGACAGTGAACCCTTTGACGGATTTAGTTCAAAATTTGATACGGATCTATATTATGATGATAAAACTATGTACCAAATTTTATTTCTCTAGCAATGTAAGTTTATGAGTTATCGTGTTCACATGGAAACAGACAGGCAGACAGACAGACTTCCCGTGGACGGAATTTGCACAAAATTTGACAGAAACCTGCAAATTATTTGCAAAGATCACTTACCAAATTTCATCGCTGTAACTTTAATAGTTTTTAGTTATCGTGTTCACAAACACACAGACAGACATACATAATTCCACAATTGTGTTTTTCAGACTCAGGGAGTTCTAAAACGTGGAGATTCATCAAAATCGCGAGTTCGAATTTTTTGGCGATTACTATACTCCTTAGTATACTTCGTATACGAGAAAGTAAAAAGCTAAACATAAGGAATACTGATATTATGAAATCTACCAGAGCCTTGCATGAGTATTGGATTCACTAAAAGACTGAATCTTATTGAAGTTCTATTGGTTTCCAACTTATTGTATCATTCTACCAAAAGTTTGATTTTAAAATCAAAACTGTAAAATTGTTCTTGATTATTTTGCTTAGTCACTGACTCATCACCGAATCTCCCTAACAACTGTGACTACAAACTTGAAATTTGGCAGGTGGATGCTTCTTGGACTCACTAAGGTGCTCACTAAGGAAGGATTTTTCGAAATTTTATTTAATTAAAAAAATAATGGGAGGCTGTCTTTTTCAAACAGCCGCTGATGTTTTTAACATATGTAGTTACCGAGATATAGAGGATCGCATCACCAATTTATGTGTATTTTTGTCCAACTTTGCGATTCGTTAGTCTTTGAACTACAATTTCGATTTTAAATTTTTTTTGTAACGTCTGTTGTTACCCTTTATCTCTAAAATAAGACATTAGTTATGTTTTTAACATATGTAGTTACTGAGATATAGAGGATCTCCTATACAATGTTCTTTGTGGCGTTTTGGGGCTTGAATCAATTTTTTTCCTGAGACCCTAACTAAAAATAATTTGAATTGCAACGTTTTTACGCAATAACCTCGGAGAATATTATCGCTCAAAAACCATTTTACATCATTTTAAAATTTAAAAAAAAAAGCTTTTCATTGATACTAATTTTATTTCCATGCAATAGTCTGTTTAATTTTAATTCATTTTTGAAAATTTTATGAATTTTTTAAACACAATTCCCAACAACGTTTTTATTGATATCGCCTGCAGCTTTTTTGGAGCATGGGCGAAAGAACTTCTAAAAAATGAGAAACTGATGTTGGCAAGTTGCGTTTTGCAAAATTTTCCTGTCGATACTTTGAGACGTAATTTGATAAATCTTTTCTAAATCTATTCTTATAAAAGGCAATGTTTGTGTGCGTGCGTGTGTGTTTGTCTGCGATGTCCAGACGAATCTATCGCACTTACAGCCATGAAATTTGGCACACAGGTAGTCGTAATGTTGACTGGATGCACCTCGAAACCGAAATTTTAAAATTTACTCTAGAAAATTTCTATTTAATGTTTTGTGTTGTTTTGGGTGATTTTTCGCACTAATTTCTCAATAGCATGGTTTCGGACAACTTTACGACAAAAATAGATACACCATCGGAAAGTGCTCGCGATATCCGTTCTAATGAAGTTAGTTTTGAATTTCTAACGTAATTTACTGAATTTTGAAAAATTTTTAAAAAATAGCCAGTTTCGCCATCGCAATGTTACTTTTGTTTTTAAATTTGTTGCATCCGACTTCCTAATAACACTATTATTTTCAATTTTTTTCAGCTTATAAGTAGAACTGTTCTTTTGGATTTAAAACAAGAACGGTTAAAATATCTTTTCAGGTTTTTTTAAATTAATTTTTTTCTGGGCAGTTGAGAGTTATTTTTATGGAGAGAGTTCCTCGCGCTGCACTTCTTCGGAACGCAGCCGGCTATATGATTGGTTGAAGGGGTGACGTCATAACCTTGAATTGAATGTCTGATTATTATTTTCGGCAGTATCTTGACGTATTTATTCATCTCGCATACTTAGCTTGCAGTATAATAATTTTCACGTTGCAATTTTTTAATATTGTTTGGGATTAACTTTTCTACAAATTAAATGCCATTACCACGAAAAAAAATAAGCGGGAAAATCAATAATTTGTATCTTTTGTTTTGAATTTGTTTTCAAAACTTTTTCATGTCAGTGTGGGCGGGTTTTTTTTCTTTCATTTTGTTTAAGTCCTGATTCCACTGGCAACGCCGTGCGCGTACTGCTAGTTATTTATAAATAGATGTGTTGTCTTTGCATATCGTCGCTTAACAAGCAACACCACCTATCTCAATTTTTTGAAATGACAATGAGGAAGAAATTATTCAATTTCTAGCAACCAATAATGAATATTTCTAAATGTTTTTCATATCTGGTAGGAACTTTATGGCTTATGCTCATATCAGATGTTAAAAAACTTCAGAAATATTCGTTATTCGCTGCGAAATTTCAAATAATTGAGATAGGTGGTGTTGCTTGTTAAGCGACGATATATATTGTTAAAAATTTCAGTTCAATGTTGAACCAACAAATGGTGAAAATTTAGAGAATGTACCAATAAATGGTTCACCTGATATTTTAAAAACCGGATTCCATGGTTTAACCCTCAAAAATGGTTCAATCTTTCACCATTATTAAAGCATTGAAACTTAATATGTCCTTATTTTATTTCAATTTCAGCATAAATACTTCAAATTTTATTGCAGAGAAATGTGGAGATACTGATACATATTTTAAATTTATTATTGCCAACCTCAAATGACTTATTTTATATAAAATAATTAATAAAAATACAATTTTATGTCAAGTCATTGCCCAGTGCATATGGTGCACGGGTAGTTGTCACCATAGCATGGTGAAACTACTCCATCAACTGGTGCTTTGGTTAAACCATTAGTTGGAGTGATGTTGAACCTTGAAAGGGATATACGTTGAATCACTCCATGGCTCGACGTAAATCCATTCCATGGTTCAACGTAATACCATTCCATAGTTCAATGTATTACTATTCCATGATTCAACGAATTTCCATTCCATTGTTCGGTGTATTGCCCTTCCATGGTTCAAGCAAAGCACCAGTTGATGGAGTGAAGTTTCACCATGCTATGATGACAACTATCCATGCACCATATTTTGGTGAAACGTTGAAACAAAATTTTTAACAGTGTATTTGTATTGTCAAGAAAATATATGAAAAAAGTATTTTTACCCCAAGCAAAAGGTACTAATAATGTGTTACTACGGGCATGGAGTCGCGGGCATCAGCTTGTAAAGTTATAATTGCTATTTTTCAACTGAAAGTTACGATTATTTTAAATTTATCTATTTAAGATAAATTTCCATCCTTTTTGGCCTTAAACTTGTCCTAGAACAGAATTATAAGTTATAAAAGCACCCATCCAGGGTTCTCAATTAAATTTCTTCTGCACATGAATTAAATAAAGTGCTTCAAAATTTAACTTGGAACCAAATACGAGTTTCATGTCCAAGCTTTTATATTGAATATATCCATCTACAAAGTAAGTTTGTTTCCGAAAACTCCACCTGACTTTAAACTTCAAAGAGAAAGACACATCATCTTTTACCTTAAAAGAGATTTAACGAAGAAAAAACTCTTTGCTGTTTAATGTATATTTTCTGAAATTTAAAGAGTTTTCTGTAATGTTAAGGAATTCGCTTTCAGTAAGGATGCTTTTTAAAAGACCTTTGAAAAAAACTCAACTCTCTACATTAATAAAATTCACTTTTCATAGAAGCAACAGAGTAGTAGTATGGAAATCATTAGGTTAAACGTAGAAGGCAGAAAGATATGTGGGTGTGTTTTGAATTCTGAAGATATATTTTTAAAAATTCTAATTGATGCAGAATTTTGAAGCCTTGGAATGTTGAAATGAATTTTTTTATAAACTGATAAATCCTCACATGTATTCGAATTTGATTGTTTTTCCCTACACCAGACGTGAGCTTTGAAAATTAAAAAAAAATTATAGAAATTCTAACAAAAATGTCAGAAGAGTAAATAATTTTGATTGGACATTTATATGAAAATTGGTAAAGAGTAACTAGATATTAATTTATAACTTTCAATTGTTTTTAATTCAGTGTCTTTATTCATTTTAGTTTTCTCTCTCTTATGCCTGCCTATAGTAATCAAGACAAAAAAATAAACGAAACCTTACAAAGTAGGAAAAATAGTGAGACTTTATTTTAAGTCTTTCATTAAAAGAAAAATGTCTTTTTGACAACTGAAATTTCATATTTTATTGGTAATATTAATAACTTTACATCAGCTGCGATATTTCTGTATAAAACAGAAAAGTTCCGTTCATTTTATATGCGGAAACGTTTTTAAATTTTAAAAATTAATTCTTTAAAGTTCAGTTTTTCAAAATTAAATGATGATTAAACGAATGATTAAACACTCAGTGTTCCCAATCTCAATTCGAATTACTTACTGTTAGCCATCATAGGTGAATTTTTTAAATATTGTAAAGATAACCTTTTTCTAATTTTTGGCAAGATTTTGAAACAAATTATTACATAAATTTTCATGGGAAAGAATAAGGAGTTGTTTCCAATTACATTATTATGCATTGTAAATCTTAACTATTTGAAAGCTTGTAATCGTTAAAGTTTTGTCAAATTGTAACAAAAATGGTGTGAATATCTTTTATCGTTCTCTGTATGAAATAAATAAAATTTAACTTCATTTTATGTTTTATAATCAATAACAAAATATGATATTCAAAAATAACTTTTTTAAAACATAAAAATATAAAATATGCAAATATGCTTTTAAAAACATTTCAAAACAACGAACACTGTTCTATTACATATACCAAAGCAAAGTCCTTTGTTATGAACTCGGGGAAGCTTTTGGATATAGACTTCCATTTTTGAAAAGCCAATACTAAAAAATGCGTGAAAAAGAAGAAAAAGAAAAAAGACCCTGACAACTTTCAAAAGTCCCTATTTTAATCGAATTCAAAAGTTAAACCAAAAATTTGATCCCTAAAGAACATGACCTATGAAAAAATGGTCCAATAGTTTATATGCCAAACTTCTAAAATCCAAAAATCAAAATAAATTTTTTTTATCTCCATCCTTCCATTCCAAAGACGTTTCCTCCAATAAGCAGCAATCATTTTTCTTCATCTTTGACAAGATGATTATCCTTAAAACCGGATCATTTTCGGAAAGTTGCTGTGACGCACTTCCGGTTCGTGTGGCGTGAGCGGAAAAAGTTCCTGAGCTCGTCGCTATTAAATTCCATTTTTCTTCCGTTGAAGGTCTGGTGATGATCTGAAATGGTGGCTATTCTTCGGCGGACACAAATGCCTTCAACAGGTGTGATCTTCCCTCCAGGCAAGCAGTTCCTGGGGATTAGGGGGAGGGGAAGGCTTTCTGGTATTTTTTCGTCAGAGTTGGTAGCTGCGGTTTGGATAAGCCAGTTCTTTATAAATTATTTTTTGTATAAAATTCTGTTTTTTTAGCGTATTTTGTTTGAGAAATTACACAAATTGAATATGTTTCTTTTTTCTGTTTAATGGTTGAAATGTTCTTATGAAATCGAAAGAATAATTTTATTTCATTGAATAATTTGAGATGAATAAATAGGGGAAATATAATCATTTAAATTCCTTCGTTAGCAAACGCAGGTGTTTTAAGCTTAAAACGCATGCTCTTCTTTCACTTATTTTCTTCTTTTGCAGCCAGTGGCGAATCCGGGGGAGGGGGGGGCTATCGGGCTACAGCCTTCCCAGAGCCAAGCCAGAATTCTTGATATTATTTAAAATCATTACAACTGTTTTCCTTAATTTCCCTCTTTAAAAAAATAATAAAAACGTTTCGACATTGCTTTCTGGCTTGATATATAGGCTCGAAAATTTTCCTGTTTTTGTAGTCATTCCATTTGTACTTGTAGCTTTGGCGCGGTCGAAGACATTTTTTGCCTAGTTATTTCATTGTAATTTTTATTAAATTATAGAAATTATTGTATTGTTCTTTATGATTCTTATTGTCAGGTGAGTAAAGTCTGTAAAGTTAAAGAGTTTTGGTTTACTTTGGCCTTGAGGTTTGACATTCGTCACGACGATACAAAATTTTTATGACCTCAGCTCGCCCCCCCCCCCCCTGACCCGAATCCTAGATTCGCCACTGTTTGTAGCAGTATAAATGCAAAGGTAGATCTGTAAAAATGTCTTTAGGAAGGCAAAATATGACTTCACTCGAAGTATAAAGGGAAGTGTATCAAAAATTTCATATAGTTCTAAATCTACTTCTCGGTACTCCTTTATATCGCCAACGGATGCCAGGTCGCCAATGCTAAAATAAACAATGCAATGAAGCGGAATTGAATTAAAATGGGACTATACTCAATATACATTGGCAACTTGGCATGTAAAGGGGAATTGATTAGTGAAATTCAATAAAATACAATTTCTGATACACGGCCTTCTGCATTCGGAGTGACGATGATTTTTGTGGTGATATGTATGGATGAAATTAGATCCTGTAACCGAGAGTGTCTTCATTAAATGAATAAAAGTGAAACAGTAACATTTAATATTATTTACTTACTTAAACATAGTTCGACACACACGATTACAAAAACACAAAAAAATTGACATAAAAAATGATTAAGCAATTTAAGAAAGATAATGTTTAACAGGGACATTCGACATGTAAAAGAGTCAACCTCACCGGGCAAGATCCACCGAGTCTCTTCCAGTTTTTGATAGTGTCCGATAGGTGGCTTTATCAGAGAAAAGTGTTGAGTTGGTGTACGCCTGCATGTTGGCGTTACAAGCCCAAAATAAAATTTTAAATACACTGTTCTGAAAGGAAATTTAAAATACATGGTGTATCCAGAAGATAACTTGAAATCGATAATTCCAGGTCAAGACTATGAACTATTGCATTATAATGAATGTATCAACGTATTTTGAAACGTAATTACATACTATTAAAGTAATATTCATCATTAAATAGGTCATCACTGTATAAATCGCCCCTTCTTTATCTGGGAATCTGTAAGTAAGATGAACGGCGGTAAGCGATGCATATAACAAATCATTTCTATGTTTGACATCATCATAAGTAAATATGTGCTTAATCTGAGAAGCATCTTTATCTTCAATTTGGAGCAGTGCCAGTGTTTCCTTAATAAAAACAGTTTATGAAAATGAATTGCGCATATCACGAATAATTTTTATTCTTGGCATCATCATAAAAAAGTAAGTGCTTAACTTCAGAATCATCTTTATGTTCTGTCTTTTTCAGTGCTTCTTCATTAAATATACTTTCTCTAAATGAATACTCATGTAACACGTCAAACAAGGTTTTTCTCTATCATAATTCAGATTCAAGATTTGGGGAAAACACTCGTTCCACACGCGTCCTGAAACATGGTTTTACTATAATAATTTTTGAGGGTTAGAGAAACCATCGGTAACACGTAAGAACAAAAGGAAAAGGGTAAAATTTTGAGCTAAAATTAAAATTTTAGTAAAAGTGATTGGGAAAACGTTTTTGCAAAAATGACACTTGGATTATGCCATATAGTATAATGAAATCTATATTACCTAGATTTTTAACTAGTTTCTATAGTAGTTTAAACTAAGTTCTGAAGGACGATTCTTCCAATTAATTAATCACCAAGAAAGAGATTTGTAATTGTGGGTGCCATATAACGAAATTCCGCCAAGCAAAGCAACATATGGGAAACAACAGATTGTTTTTTTCTCTCAAAAATTGCAGAACCGAAGCTAAGATTATTGGATTAAATTCAGTGGATATGAAAATGAATAATAGGGCTGAAAATATCTTATGAGAAAGAATATGCTCTCATTTAATAGCACTAATGGCAAAGAAAAGAACGTTATTTCATGCGTATTAACATGTCATATTTGCGATAAAAAATTCCCAAAAATATTACTCTTAGTTATAAATATATAATTGTATTTTTTAAATTTTTAAACTAAACTCACATTTTTATTAGTTATTTGCTGATATATCATGGATTCACATAATATGTCAGTTTATAGGTATTAAAAATTATGCAATATATCACTTAACTAAACCTAAAGGAAATTTAGATGGGTTGAAAAACATTCTTACTTCTTTATCTTTACAGAAGGATATTTTTGATACTTAGGAACTATAGTAACTTACTATAGTAACAACAGCTGTAGAAATGTTATGGACGTACAGGTGATTATAATTAAAGTTCAGATTTAAAAATGCTGTAAATTTAGAGCCATTTGTCAGAATGTCTTGAAATTTGATTTGAATACACGTGAAGCAAAGGAGTTTTATTTGGTGAAGGAAAAATATTATTACAGATAATCAGTACATCTAATTTATCAATACTTGGAGCTCTGAGGGTGATTACAAAGAAAGTTCACAAAAGAAAAATAGATTTGGTGGTAGTTGCAAATGAACTCGCCAAACATGGGAATGTTGTAAACTGAAAGAAAGCAATATTCTGCTGAAGAAAATGGCAATTTTATGTTAAGAAACAATAGTACATATGAACACCGTCTTTTCGTTAAGATCAGGAAAAGAAAGTCTTCAAACAAACTCTTTTCAAATTTCCCAAGGTATGTTCAATATACTGTCTACCTTCTTGAAATAATTTTTTTCACCTCACCAAACAAAATCCTATTGCTTCAAGTGTACTCGTGTCAAATTTCAAGTCATTCTGACAAATGGTTCTTAATTTACAACGATTTAAAATCGTTAATCTAATTATAGTTACCCTGTATATAAAATGGTAAACTGAAATCTTACATTTTGAAAAAACCATTAGTCTGGGCTTATTTTAAAACCTACATATACTCGTATAGGGTTGGTACCATTCTTTTCAAAATTTAACCAACTCGAACATAAAATGTTTGGAATTAAAATATTGTATTACGTTTGAAAACTGCAAACAACAATTTCCGAACACTGAAAAGACATCAATTCTTAAATTTTTCATTCCTAGATGGCACAATGATCTAATTCGTAATATATTGTTTATTTTGAGTGACTGCAGTGGAATGATTCATTCTATCATCGTTTTATTTTCAAACTGATCTTTTGATATATTTCGATTCGAGACAGTCTTTGATCAAATAATAAAAAAATCGACGGGAGGCTGTCTCTGAGAAACTGCCGCTGGAGTTGAGGGGCGTAGACTTACTTGCCTTACTCAACTGTGACTAAAGTAGCTCTATGCGCCTATTAACTCTATAGCCTATAGTGATTATTAGTCTAGTGTGACTCTATCTATGTAAAATTCTTCGTGATTTTCACCAACTTTGCAACTCGACTGTGACTAAACCGTAATTACAAATTCTAAAATTAGTTTTGCAATCTTCAATATCTACCTTTCTCTGTTAAATGAAACTAAAACCAACTCTATATGTTATTTGGTTACGGAGCTATAAGCGTTTAACTTGAGCACTAAATTCGATGTAATTCAACAATTCTTGAGTAATATTTCGCGTGAACTTCAGATAGATGACTGAATTGCCTTAGTTTGCTTGCGCGCGCATCGGTCGCTGTGATGGCATCAAAATTTTTAGTTATTTTAACCAACGTTGCAGCTCGACTGTGATTAAACCGTAATTCCAAATTCTAAAATTCTTTTTGCAATCTTCAAAGCCAATCTTTCTCTGATAACTGAAACTAAAACCAACTCTCTACGTTATTTGGTTGTGAGGGTATAAGAAAAGCGTCATAATTTTTTTCTTTCCCGACACACCATTAGACCACTATGGAGAGACGTAAGTCTACGTCAAAAACCTTAAAGCGGAGTTTAGTTACATTCATGAATAGCTCCGAACTGTCAGTTATTTCCTTTATCTCTTTATTACATAGCATTTTTACTTTCCCGTACGAAGTATACGAACAGATAGTATTGTTATTGTCAATCTACTACTTTCAGACATCTCTGAGTCAGAAAAAAACATATTTTTGGAATTATATCTGTCCGTCTTGGTGCACATGCACACGTTAATTCAAAACAGCAAAGAGCCAGAAGGATAAAATTTAATATATGATTTTATCATTAAAATTGTAGAGGTATATTCCATGTAAATAGGCGACGTGTTGACTGTATGTCGGTCTGTATATTTGTGAGTATGTGAATGCGATTGCCCTTTGGTATGGCGCGGAAATTTATAGTTGGGTGCCAGCTCAGGTGTCGTCCTCGTCATCTGATCACGGTTCACAATCACGAGATCCATTCCAAATTAAGTCTAGCATTGCTTTAAAACTAGACATTAATACAACTAAACTAAACTAAGCGATAACTGAAAAACGAATTAGATAAATTAAATTTGGTATGTGACCAAAATTGCAAATTTGTACCAAATTTTGAATCCAATCTGCAGAAACGAAGAATTCAAAAATGCATACTCAGTTTTTTTCCTTTTACTACAAAGCACAAAATGCACCATATTGAGTCACATACACGAAATTCGGGAGGAAGGAAGTAGAACCCTCCCATACCGGACACCACGTGCCTGGTTGCTGTATCTCGGTACGAGACTTACCTTCGGGGCTCCTTTATAACGCGTGTCGGGGATATTGACTCTTGTAAAGCTGGAGAAAGAAAGGCTAAGCAATTTGTCCCAACAACTGGTTTGTATTCCACTCATTTTAGTCGAAAAATTAGGCAAAACATTCGCGGATGTTCCAAAGTTTGTTTTGAGAAAAGGTTCAAACTCGCAGAATTCCTCCCACCCTTTACTCCTCCTCCCCTAAATAGAGGATTTCGAGTTTCATTTCTAGCTTCGATGCGAGGCCCCCAATGCAGGCAGATCCTTTGTTCTCCCGCGACCCGCAAATCGAGGTCCCAAATTGGGATCGGCTGATGGAGTTTTGGATTTTGAGTTCTTTTGAATTCCATCACTTCCAATCCATTTGCTCCAAATTTCATAAGCTTTCGACCTTGGTGATAGGTTTTCCCTTCCTGTGTTCCAAAAATTCAGGATTGGAACAGCGGTGAATGGCCAGCTCCTTTTCAAGGGCCATTTTTTTCTAGTAATAGCATAATAAAATAAGTTTAGGGTTGAGATTAAGTTAAGAAAAGATATGCATTTAGCTTATTGGATGAATTAATTTTTTAAATTAACAATTAATAAAAAGTCAAGACAATTTTTTACGTTTTGAGATAAGTAACTGGAACGTCTAGGATTTACTTTCAATTAAAAATTTGTTGAGAACTTTAAAATAGCCTACCTTGTAAGTTTAAAAATTGATGAATTAGGTGGGAAGTATACTTCCCACAATCTTCGCAAGGTTTAAGGAGAAACGAACAGAACGCGCCGTATTGTGAAATTGAGCGAGAAATGTCGAGGAGAAAACTTCCTCCATTTAATCCAGAGGTGTTTCACTAGATGCCTAAGCCACCGAGTTCAATAGTTGCAAAGTGACAGTTGCCCTAGTGGAAATCCTTAAAGTTATTTATCGAAAGCGCATTGTCTCTTTGGAATCCTGTTCTTTTTTTAATTCTTCACCTGTGTGTCATGCTTGAATCGTTGTGTGATTTATTAACCCCTTAAGGATCGCATTTTCTTTGTTATCTAGTAAGATGACCCCCTCCTGTTTTGGAAAGGAGCTGTCGTTTTCATTCATCTAAGAAGCCATAGAATACTTGAGATGCTTATGGATTCTACGTAATTTTCGTGTCAAATTATAAAGCTAATTAATAATTAAATTTTAGTTTAAAAGCCTAAAAATGCGATAATTCGATTCACGTCAATATGACGGGCTCGAGACTTAAGGGATTAAAGCATTTTTGTCGTATTTTTCAGAATAATATATTTCGCCTTTTTTGCAGCAATTTCTTTTGTCTTTTCGTAGAAGCTAAAGAGAAAACATTTGCCTATTGTGTTGTCTCTCCGATACATAGAAGATCCAAGCTGAAAGACCAGATAAAGAGATTAGTGTAGCAGACACCATAGTGTGATCAAGAGATTTATCTTCAACAGCTGTCGTTGTCACAGAGTAGTTGGAGTGTGACACAATGTGTGATCAAACAAAGAATCGACCTCGTGATTCAAAAATGCGAGTGTAAATATTAGCATTAATACTTTGCCAAGTATTTTTCGTAAAAGAATGTTTAGACACTATTCTCTTAGTTCTTTGTGATAGAACACAACCATACACTAAACCAACAGTAACATCTTCATGAAATTCTGAATTAAAAGCGTGTGATTAATCAATAAGAAAATGGAAGTTTTTCCGATTAAAAATGATTGAGAAATCGATTTATTAAATAATTAGCAATTTATTTATAAATGTTCTTCAAAAGAACACTAAAATCCAACTTCTTTCAGCCAATGCATTGTATTAACGTATTCTCGAATTTCTTATTCTTTATCATGTTATTAAATACGAAAATGTAGAGTTTGTTCGCATATTTTACCTCCTACACTCATGACAAAAGAGTAAATATTTGAATTTCATTGTTTTATGTAACATTATCTCCCTTCGTTCTGAAAAAAATCTAATTTGTATGCAAATGTATGTTTTAAACTATCTCCTATTATTTATTTCTCCTTCAGTTATTGTTAAAACCGTATTTCCATTGCACCTTTTGGTCTTTCGACCGACAATATCTATTTTTCTATTAACTTGGATAATCCTTATTATTATATGTTTACATGTTAGATCGTTTTATATGCATTTTTGATTCAATTCAGAGAAAAGCAGAATTTATGTGTCTTCAAACAGTCTGCAAATTCTGTGAAAGGGAAAAAACTTTAGTCTCTTTAGAGCTGTTTGATTAAGCTATTTATAGTATTCATTCTCATGATTACGATTAAAGTAAAAAGAATGTCTGAAATATATAAAGGGTTGAATTGAGTGTTTTAATTGCTTCTTTTGTCGCATGATTGCTTTCGCTTCATTGAAATAACTTTTATCTTCTTCTTTTTGAGACTGGCTGAATTATTTGTTTATAACAATTCGAAAATAATCACTCATGTAATTCGTTTTCGAATTTCATTTCCATGTAAAACAAATTAATGGTGGCATTACAAATTAATAATGGTATTAATGGTGCAGAATGTAATTAATTAAATCCAGTGTTTCAGGTTTGAATGCTTACTATAGAATACCCAATATATTCACCTTCAGCAAAAAAAGCAAAATTTTCAAATCAGTATTATTTTAAAAAGTACTTAAAGATTTTATAATTAATGCGTTGAATGGAAAGTCACGACTCATTGCCGCAAATTATATCTCCACTTCATTTTTAAAATTAGAAGAGTAATTCTCGTCTATATTAGTGTCCAGATAAAACATACCACTTACTTTTTTTCAAGTGCATGGAAAAATAAATTTAAATAGGGCAAATAATATTGTTGGAAAGAAGGTTATTTGGACCGGTTTGCAATAGTAATATTGTTTTTACTATTTCATCAGCCCTCCCATATTGAATATGACAAAATCTTGGATGTCGTGTTTTCATTGACCGTTTATAAGTGACACGATTGCAGTTCATAAATTTTGAAAAAATACGATAATTCCATTTGCGCATGATGTATGGATAAATTGGTTAAGTGTTTAAAAGTCTGATATTATAAAATACTCTAGACAAATATTTTTAATCTCCAATTTGAATCTATTTTGTGTCATTGTTTGTTTCCTTCGTACCATGATGTGCATTTAGACGCGGAAGAAATCATGATGTGTTAATGAGTTCTACTTCACAACCACCAATGAGTTCTAAGAGTTTTACTGCTAAGTTTTATCCGACCCAATGGGAGGCAGAGAAAGAAAATAATAACAAAAATTTGAAAATAATCGTATTTTTTTATTTTACTGATTTAAATATTTGTTTTCCCTAACGGTAGGAAGATTCCTTTCTTCAGCTACAAGAATTTTCGGAACTGAAAACTACATTTATCCTGTGTAACCGGAAATATGGGGTTGTTGACTAGATGCAGTGTTTACATCTTTTATTTTAAAATGTATTCAGTAAAACGGAAAATACTTAAACTCCATTCTATTGCATAACTATTTCGTCACAAAAGAAAATTTAATCTGTAAGTAAATATAGCCACAACAGCATTCTTGGATAATTCGTTTCTGCTTAAGGTTAAAATCAGATTACCATTTTGCTGTTTTCTGTTGTTGACTTCGCCGTGAAAAAGCCGCAGTTTTTTAAACTTCTTTATCATTATTTTCGTTTCTGGTTCATTTTATGTTACATATATTAAAGAATAGTGTTTTATTTTCTATGAAAAATATAATTTTTTTTCATTGAAAAGTGGATATTGAAGTCTCGGAAATTTGTTTTTTTCCTCCATGAAAGAGATGACTATATTTCAGTGGTTTCGAATAGATTTAAAATGCTGTAAAAGAACAGAGTGAAACTCTCGCTTTTGTCTAGTGCTGCGCTTATGGGATTAAGTACAAAAGTAGTTAACTCCAGTGTAAAAGAGAAAATAGATGAAAAAAGCTTTAATTGAAAAGGATGAATGACGCTGCGTAATTGAATCCTCTCTTATGCGATTTATTTTGTTGATAATGAAATTAATTCAACCTTAGCTAATTTCAGTTAACGATTTATTTGCTTCTAATTATCTAAAACTATTCATCTACGTAATTAATTCTAAAGAACTTTGTTCGTTGCTGAAGGAAAATAATTGAATTTAATGAAGTAAACAAGAAAATAATATGATTAAATTTAACAAAGTAAGGATTAATGTTTTTGAGAAGAAGTTGCAGCAATATGTTTCAGGGATGAATGGAGAAGATACCTATTATGTTTGCTGAAATAAACCTCTACTTAGGGCTGGATTAAGTCCTCTAGAGGCTCTTAGACAGTGCAAATCTTGACTCCCTCTTTCTTCCACCCCAACTTCCCAAGCCAGATATTTTTGTATTTATTTTTAACTTACTCTCTATATAAGCAGCTTCAAGCATGAAATTTTGACGAGCTTAAATAGTAAAACATTTGGTTGCATATTACTTTCAAGAGAGTTGATTTTAGTATATCGCGTATAAAAAATGCAAAGAAAATTTAAAAGTAATTTTATACAAAATAGTAAAAAAATAACAATTTTTTAAACAATCTAAATACTATTTAATTATAGGGCAGCGCATTTTTTAAATTATAAAGCAATATATTTTTTGATATATGAAACAACATAATTCGAAACTTACAATAGGTAATTTATTAGGAATGTTGTTAGAATAATGCTCCAAAATTTAAACTATACTCGATTTTAAAGTGAATAAGTTCGAGTACTCGGCCTTTGTAAATTAGATGAAAATTCAAAATTAAATTACCCTGAAAGTACCGCAGAAAAATAAACAAATAATATCTCGAGGCCTCGGTGCCCCCTAAAGTTGCAGAGCCCATAAGCAGTAGGGTGGATCGAAAATTTTTTTTTCAGAATTTCAAATCCTACCTATAGAGAAAAGATGTTATATGGTATATAGATAAATGGAAAAATAAAATAAAAAATTAAATTTTAGTTTAAGAACCGCCGCAAGGGGGTTGAATTTTTGAAAAAAATGGAAAAATACCCAATTTTGATTATACGATTTTTTTTAAAAAATTATTATTAATTAAAAACTCCCTATGCGGAAAAGATGTTCTATGGTATGGAGATTAAGAGAAAAATAATAAAAAAATTTAAATTCTAAATTTAATACTACCGGAAGGGGCTTGAGCTTTCAAAAAAATGGAAAAATACTTAATTTTGATTATTGATTATACGATTTTATATTCGAAATAATTGTCATTTTTGCAATATAAATAACCAAAAGTGATTATTAATGAGTAGTATAATGTACATTGCAACATTTTATGACTCAGCTCCCCCTTCCCACACCGTCAAATCAGTCCGGCTAAACAACTAGAGCAGTAGGCAATCCCATCTTTTTTCTGTCTCCTGCTTTATCCTCCCACGCATCCATAAGTCGGAAGTGGAACTTCATGGAATCTTCCTCACAGTCACACCTGTAGCGACAGAACGCAGCCCCGTGTCCCCGTGCCTGATGCCATGAGAGCAACTGTGCCGGTTGGGTGGACACAGGACTACCTGTAGTGACAAAAGTTTTAGCTGCAGTTAGAACATTGGACCGATTTGGTATTTCCGACCGAGCAGGCGCTGCCATCGTGTCAACTGCTCTTCAAGATGTGGGCATTATCTCAGAAAGCAATGTTTTGAACGTTGTTGGCAGAAATAAAATTCGGCGTGGGAGAACAAAGGCAAGAACCACTCTATTGTCTCAGGTCATGAAAGATTATGACCATGACCAGTTTGGTTTATACTTCGATGGGTGAAAAGACAGGACTCTATCAATGGAAGACAGCAGAAGAAAAGTCATAATAGAAGAACACATAAGCTTGGTAAAAGAACCTGGCTCTGAGTGCATCGGCCACGTGTCTGTAAATTTCGGGAGAGCGCAAATTATTGGAAATAACATATACAGTTTTTTTTGTCATGCGTTGACAATGACATAGATGTAACAAAGTTGGTTGTGACGGAAAATCTGTCAGCACAGGTTTCAAAGGAGGTATTATACGCAACATGGAACTGATCTTGAATCGTTCACTACAATGGTTTGTGTGACAGTTACACGCCAACGAGCTTCCACTACGTCATCTTTTCGCGCACGTGGATAAAACCACAACTGGGCCCAGAAGCCTGACTGGCGAAATAAGAAAATCGTTGGCCGGATGCGAGAAGCTATCTGTAGTTTCATCCACGCCAATAGAAAACACGCTATGTGAAGTGACTAACAAGAAAGAACTTAAGTACTGATCAACTGTACTTAATGGAAATTTGTGAAGTCATAAACTGCTGACATTGCAGAGAAAGTCTGTCGAAGATAAATCCTGGAAAAGTTTGCCACTCAAGGTGGCTTAGAATCGCGAACAGAATTCTCAGGTTCAATGTAACTCACAAAAATTCATCCGAGGCTTTTTTGACATTAACGACATTCATTACAAAAGTCTATGCGTCTATGTGGTTCAAGATCAAAACGAAACCATAATTTATGAGGCACAGCATTTGCATCAATCAATCAATCGTTTCATCGCGTTATTTCTCTAATGATTTGAAGGATGTCATAGACCCTGCTATTAAAAGAAACTGATTTCTTGACCATCCAGAAAATGTCCTGATATCAATGCTAGCTGACGACAGAAATCACATTAGCCCTTCAAACAGTTCTGAAAGCAAGCAAAGTCATTGCCTACTGCTCTAGTTGTTTAACCGGACTGATTTGACGGTGTGGAGAGGGGGAGCTGAATAAAATGTCGCAATGTGCATTATATTACTCACTACTCATTAATTATCACTTTTGTTTATTTATATTGCAAAAAAAACAATTATTTCGAATCTAAAATCGTATAATCAATAATCAAAATGAAGTATTTTTCCATTTTTTTTGAAAATTCAACCCCCTTGCGGCAGTATTAAATTTTGAATTTAAATTTTTCTATTATTTTTCTCTTAATCTCCATACCATAGAACATCTTTTCCGCATAGGTAGGTTTTAAATAATAATAATTTTTTTAAAAAAATCGTATAATCAAAATTCAGTATTTTTTCATTTTTTTCGAAAATTCAACCCCATTGCGGCGGTTCTTAACCTAAAATTTAATTTTTTATTTTATTTTTCTCGTAATCTCCATACTATAGAACATCTTTTCCGAATAGGTAGGTTTTGATTATTAATCATTTTTTTTTCTCCATAGAAGATCGATCCACACTAATAAACAGTTGCCTACTTTGTCTAACGAATAATCCGGTCTTGCCTCTACTAATAATGAAAGAAAAGGCAGGAATGCGTATACGTGTCTCTCTTTCTGTTGTCGCTCTACAGGGAAGACTGATGGGCACAGGATTATCGAATTTGGTAACATTTGGAAACATACGTTGGAGGATGTGAATGCGCACCTCGGAAAGATTGTTATGAAATTTAATCAATTAAAAATTAAAATGTTATTTTTCCACAGTAATTTCCGAAAGTATTATTTTAGACGAATAATTCTTCACACCGTCTAAAAATAATAATAATAAAATAATAATAATGGAATAACTTTCTAACGATATCAATTTACCTGTAAATCAATCATTGTTCTTAATTTTGACAATTTTAAAACAATACTTTTATGCATAATTTACAATAATACCTTTCATTGCTGTAACGAAATTCAAACCAAATTAAATTCTATATCTTCATATCGCATCTTTCCCACTGGGACCTTCAAGTTTGATATATAGACTGCATATTTAAATCATTTACAAAGTATTCAACTCTAGTTCTGAAAATAAAAATAATTATTCAATCCCTCAAAAATGAATAAAAATAATCAATCACTTTGCAACAGAGTGAGAAAACTATGAGAATGTGGTACTAAGACAAAAATGTTTTCTCATAGAAATTAACTTAAAAAAATACTTGGTCGATCTTGAAATCGCAAGAAATTTTTTGTCACACTATTTTGTTAGCGATAAGCGTGCTATAGTCACTGAGAACGGTTTCTACACGAGATTGGAGGAATTAACTATGTTATAATAGTAGAGTGCAATGCAGATTCTACTTTTAAAAAATGATTGAAGATTTAGAATTCAAAGGAATGAAGAGGTCGCGGTAAAACAGAAGACACGACTCTCTTACAAACTTAGCGTATAATTGACACCGATTTTACATAACTTTCTCCCAATTGTTTAAGTTCTGAATTCAAAGCGGCGATGAACATGCACGAGTTACTCTTTCCCCAACTTACTTAAAAACTTTGACGTAGAATTTCGAGTAGACACGTAGAATTAACTTTAGTCCTAATAGGCACTTTGGGAACTATCTCAAGTTTCGAAAGTGCTAATTTAAGCCAAAGTTCATGGATGAAACTGATCGCCAAAGTGTGAGTTAGGATAGCTGTTCCTAGATTGTTGATGCTTCAAGTTGCAAAAAAGTCATCTAATTCATTATTTAATTAGCGCAACTAAATATTTTAGTGTGATTTTTAAGTTCATTTATTCATACTTATTCATTCAAAAATTACTAATCAGATTTTAAAGAAATGATCTGAAATTCCGAATCCATTAATGTCTGATTTCTTAGAATGTTCCCACTATTTGAGACTCACATATTAGCAATGTGTAGAAAACAGCATGATTTTATATTCACTCCTTGATGAATGATTTTCTTTTATAACTTAATTAGTGCTGTAGATGACATTTCATTTAGGACTTATCTAATGCAGGAGTCAAAACGGGCTTCCATGGAATTGAATTTAACTTTAAAATTATCCCATTCTTTGGATCACAATGTAACATTCTTTTTCTTGCAGTATTAACACGTGATGCAGTGTCGTAGAGACAGGGGGCAAGGGATTATAGATCACCCGGTCGCCAGTTTTAGAGGGTGGCATGGATTCAAATCACTACTGTGTTTATATCATTTTTTAAAGCATAATATGACAAGTGGATGTAAAAATAAAAATCCCCGTAGGCAAGCCGGAAGGCAAAGGTATATTCCTTTATTCCGGAGATATTAAGAAAAGAACACTTCGCACTCAATTTGCATTAGGTTTAGAGCTGCGAGAATGGAAGAAAGTGGAAGAGCCTGCAATTAAAGAAAGCTTTCCAACAAGAGGTAACATGCCTAGGTTGAAACATACTGTAAGTTAGGGGGAGAGGAGGGGAAGGAAGGGAAAATCACTTTTCAGCTCATAACTTCTAAGCAATTTCAATTATAGAAAAATTTTAAATGCAGAAATTGTTCGTTCTGATAAGGCGATAATTCGCTTGATTTGAATTTTTTCTATTTTCAATTGTAAAGGAATTATGGGGAAAAGAAAATTTCAATCCCCTACCATTTCCATCCCCTTTGAGCATGCGTATCCCATCTACGAACTCGACCGAGATTTTTACTATCCTTACAGCATATCCCACGCTCCTTAAAATCAAATGAAAATTACTGCAGTTATCGTGTTCACAAGATAACATGGGTGAAAGCGTTATATATATATATATATAGAGAGAGAGAGAGAGAGAGATTACAAATTGAAAAATGAAGATAGTAAGATTGCGTATGTGATATACAGGGTGAACCAAATGTCTTGCCCTGATTATAAATATTTATTGTTCTCAAACTATTATAATTAGACATATTTTTGCTTGGATACATTGCAAGTACTGTTATAAATTTTTTTATAAGACCATTTACCTCAGTAAATTTCAACGTGTGCCCCCTTGGTAGCTCGGAGAATGTCTCGGCGGTATTCCAGTTCCCGCCAAGTGTTCTTTAACATGTCTTCTGTTACAGTACACACAGCAGCTTGTATCCTAGCCTTCAGTTCTTCGACGTCAACAATTGGTGTGGCAAAGGCTCTGTCCTTGATATAGTTAAAAAAGGAAAAATCAAGAAGAGTAATATCTGGAGAGCGCGGAAGCCAGGGTGTTGGTCCATCCCTTCCAATCCACCGATCCTGAAATATTTCGTCTAGGAAATCACGTACTAAGGAATCCCAGTGTGGGGGTGCTCCATCTTGCTGAAACATTATCCATGGTTGAAATTCTTCTAACTGCGGTGCAATGAACAGTTGCAATAAGTCTAAATAAACGTTAGCGGTAATGCTTTTTTCCGTGAAGAAAAACGGCCCAATAACCTTGTTAGGCATGAGGCCGCGCCAAACATTACCTTTAGAGCTATCTCGCTGTAACTGGCTAGAAATACGTGGATTCTCTGATCCCCATATACGAACATTACGCCTATTTACCATTCCACTGACATAAAAGGTGGATTAATCGGAAAAACAAATGCAATTTAAGTAATCGTTTTCGACATCAATTCTGTTCAGAATCTCAATTGCGAATTCTGCGTCTCGGACAATCATTTGGTTGCAAGTCCTGAACGATATGAACTTTATAAGCATGCAACCTAAGCCTTTTATGAAGAATTCTTACCAAACTTGTTTGCGGTATTTGAAGTTCACGTGATGCTTGACGAGTTGATTTAGTAGGACTCCGATGAAACGATTGCCGAACGAGTTCAACAGTTGCTTCACTCACACTAGGCCTGACACTTCTGGGAAGGTCAGTAACGCTGCCTGTTTCTTTAAACTTTTCATACCATCGCTTTATTGATTTTGTATCAGGAGGGTTGCGTCCATAACAACATCGAAATGCACGTTGAACATTAATGGGCGATTTCGTTCCGTGAAAGCAAAGCACACATTGGGCTTTCTGCTCAATCGACGCCATTTCGGTCGAAAATGATGTCTTCCTTACAAATGTTCCCCTGAGTCACTCTTGAAGGAGCACTCGCGCCATCTATTGCATAAAAAACTACTAAAACTGACCTATCCAATGATACAAAAGTTACATTATTGTATTAAACGGTTATTTTGTAATGAATTTTTATAATCAGGGCAAGACTTCTGGTTCACTCTGCATATATTTTCTATCTGTTAATATTCGTATTTTTATCTTTACTCCGGATATGCTTTCAATTCGTTTATCATATCTTTTCGAATTTGATATGTAAGTTTGTTATTTTATTTCATCGTTTTTCTATTATGTTTTGCCTCATATATATTATATAAGTCTCCACGAGTCTCAAGTCAAAATTTTGAACGAAAGGTGGTTTTGGGTTCTAGGAGTCATAATGGGTGAAGATCTACAAAAGTTTTCCTGAAGTCGTGTCATGAGAACCATTGCAATAGGTAAACTTCCTATAAGGAATCTACCTAATACCTTACACCTGGCGCTATTTATGCTTGTTAAGCCACTGATGGCGATTGCAATAAAATATTATACTATTTTCTGGAGGCCACTTACTCACACTACGCCACTGGCTATGATAACAAAGCATTAATGTGTTTATGCCACTTTTTAAAGTCAAATACGATAAGCGTGTGGAAAAACAACATACCCGGGGACGTTTACACAAGCTAAAAGTCACTGATGATGACGTGGGGGGGAACGAAAAATTCATATTAAGACCCGGGCGCCGTTTGCCATCGCCACTGATGTGATGCTGAGTTCCAATAACGTCAACGTTATACAAAATGAAAAGTGAGCAATTTGTTCCTTAGCCCTATGGCTATAAAAATTCTAGTATTTCCATCACATCTTTCCAAGTAAGTTTTAAGCTAATACCGACTTCTCACACACACAAAAAATGAAAAAAAAAATTACTTATAAAATACTGATACCAAAATTTCTAGTTCACTATTTTAGTTATTTCCCGGTTCTCAGACGATAAAGGCGAGTTGCAATTAATTTTGTTGTTAACCCCTTGCCATACGATTTTATTTAATCTCCTAATTAGATGCCACCACCCATTTGGATACTTTTTATTATTTCAATCTATTTAAGATGGTATAGGATACTTGAGACATTTAATCGTGCTCAACTGATTTGTGTATTTAAAATTAAATATTACGCTGACTTAATTACGGATTTAACAGCAAAAATTCTGTAATTCGGTGCATATGTTAGACATGTTGTTGTAAGCGGCGGGGTTAATGGTATTGCTTAAATTTTGCATTAAGAATATTCTTTTTATCAATAATATTGATATTTTGTAAAGATTAAAGATTTCTTGCTCAAAAACTGAAAAATATAAGGTGAAAAACTTTATTGATATTCAGTATTCGAGTGCATTTTTTCTCAAAAATCATAGATTTATGGCCATATGGTGTAGATATACCCATAGAAAATCCATAGCAGATATATCCATAGAAATATCTTGTAGATATATCTTTCAAAACCTTTTTTATGCACTTAATGCAACATTCAAACAATAGTGGTAGTGATCCAATAATTTGTTTTTATTAGTACCGACTAAAATGTTTTCTTATTCTAATTCGGCTTTCTGTGTTCTTTTTCGAAAGTTCTGGATTTTAACCCTAACTAGAATTAAAATTGCATGTTCAGCGTGTGTAAATAAAAATATGGGAGGTAACATTTTGGAAAAAGAAAATCTGCATTGCTTTTGCCACACAACGAATTTCGCTTAACCTATGAGTGAAGAGATGAAAACAATTTCTGTGTTCTTAACGAATGCATGAAACAAAGTGATTATTGTTTCATAGAAGTTCAAAAAGTCTTAACAAAGTATACACGCATATTTGCTTTAGGTAAAAACAGAAAGAGTCGTGGAATAGAAAGTCAAAGTGAAAAAGAAAAAAACTATTTACTTTGGGAAGAAAAAAAATCAATAAAATAAAGAGAAAATGTTTATTGAGAAGAAAGTGGAGAACACAAAACAATTAATTTATTTTCTTTCAAAAAAATGCTTGAAGAATGGAAAAATATGTATATTTCTAGGTTATGTAGCAACGCTGTGGAAACAAATCACGCCTACCAACTATTTTGAAAACCAATATTTTAAGAGCTTTGCGAAAACTTTTTAGAATCGGTGATTTAGAGCGAAACAAAGTTGAAATGAAAAGACTGCATTTACTAACACATATACTCCACAAATAACCGTGCAATAAAGTAAATGTAGAGTTAGAAACTAAAATAAGAAACAAAAACTAGGGTAATCTGCGTCCTAGGTACATTTGCATGCTTTGTCTCAGTGAATAAAAATAGCTGTAGATACATTTTTTACCCTCGAATGAATTCACTAACACAATCAGTAAATGCTAATATCCATTTTGTTTAAAAATAGATACTTTCATCATTGAAACAGAGAAGAGAAATATTTAAATTAAAAATATTAATGACAAAATTTTTCATTTCGCATAGTCTATTTATGTGCCAATTTTCTCATAATGCCAAGATATTTGTCTTTTTCTAGCAATGGAAACACCGTAGAAAAAATCGCAGATAACCCTTTAAAGGGCTATTTTTTTCTAGTGGTGGTATAATAAAATTACTTTTGGTTTGAGGTTAAGTTAAGGAAAGAAATTCACACATTTAGCTTGTTGGACGACATAAATTTTTGTTAATTAATAATATTAATTAATGATTAATTATCAAGCCAAGACACTTTGTTTAGGTTTAAGATAAGAAACTGGAACCTCTAGGTTTCTGTTCCATCGAAAAATGTGGCGATAACGCACGCCAACCTTAAAAATTGCATTTAAAAATTAATGATTTTGGTGGGAAGTGTTCTTCCCAAGGCCTTAGAAAGGGGTAAGGAAATGAACTGAAACATTCCGAGTTTCGAGCATTATTCTAGATTTATTTTTCACAAATTAACGAATATTTATCTTCTGATCCATGTAATTCATGAGTCAGAGCTCTAAATTGAAAATTTTTGTTTCCTATTATATGGCGAACATTCTATTCAAAAGTTTACTCTAAACAGGGCAGTTTAAGACCCTGAGTAAAACTTCTGTTCGCTTTTGTCTGAATACATATATTACGAAGAAATGAAAATGAATAATCAAATTATACACTTCAAAAACATAACATGATAAACTCCTAAAATATTAAATAAAATCACATAAAACATTGCCACTAAAAGATGATAAATTAAATAATAATAAATTGAGAAGATTATATTTATTTTAGTTTTTTGAGAGCTGTTAAAATATACTCTACTAGATGATGCCCGCGACTTCTGCGTAGTAACACATTACTGGTTCTTTGTATCTCGGGATCGAAAGATGAAAATACTTTCACGTCTAAAAGTTTTAATATAAAAAATATTAAAAATTTATATGAAATAGCATAATAAACATGGAAACATAGTTTTTAATTTATATAAAAATCAGGCGTTGATATTTCGGTGAGGTACTGTTGTTTAGTAGCTTTCCTTTGCCTGCTTTTTTGAGTTGAGTACTCGCTACAGTATTGAAATTGTAAAATTGTGTTTAACACATTTTGAAAAATTAATTAAAACTTAACAAAATATCTCATGGAAATGAATTTGGTGTCATTGAAACACTAATTTTTGGAACTTTAAGTTGATGTTAAAGTGTTTTTTTGTGCACTAATATTGACCGAAGTTATTGCTCAAAAATTTTAAAATTTAGGGTAACTTTTAATTAATTAAAATTTCGAAATATCCTTCCTCAGTGAGCTCCTACTCCCAAAGAAGCAACCACCAGCCAAATTTCAAGTTTGGGAGATTCCGTGATCAGTCAGCGAGTGCCTTTTCCTTTTATATACAAGAGTGTCATAAATTATTGGCTCCATTTTAAAAATTAATTTAAAAAAAACTAATAATGTTACAACTACGTTTTTTTTAATGAGAGAGCATTTTAAAGTTTTTTACAGATAGGTAACGTGCCGTTACTGTGGTCTTGGTGGTCGTAAATTATTGGACATCTCCCATTTTTAGGGCCATTATCTGCGAAACAATTAAAGTTAGAAGACGAATAAAAGTATGTGTTTGTAGGCAATTGTAAGCTCTTCTATTTGTTAGAACAATTGTGAATCGAAAACTGAAAAGTTTGAGATATTCAAGAAAAACTAATAAAGGAAACCAGAAAACGCGCATCGGCTCCTGCTGATTGGTAGCCATTGCATATGAAAATCTATCGCTGTCGGAAATTTAAAACGCCGTAGCGGTACGCCATCTATCTGAAAAAAAAACCTTTTTTGTCTCTCATTTTTAAAAAAAAAACTGCAGTCGTAACGTTATTTGTTTTTTAATTAGTTATTGAAATGGGTCCAATAATTTATGACCACCGGTATATAGCTTGATTTCGTTCTAATTCTGCAATATTCCTGCACGTGAGAGTATTTACTAATTATACAGGGTGATTATAATTAAAGTTCAAACTTCAGAAAACTGTATAAAAGAACCACTGTTCAGAATGACTTGAAATTTGACCGGAGTAGACTCGAAGAAGGGAAAAAAGTATAGCAGAATAAAAAAGAAATAGTTCAAAGTTTTAGCAATTGATGGCGCTTTACACATCATAAAACGTATAAGGTTTCGGGTACCAGTAACAATGGCAACCAAATGCGTTGGCCATTTCGTTAGCTGCAGTTTAAACCAACTGTTTTTACAATGTGCATGACTGTAACGGTTTTTACTGAAAAAAATCAACGAATAAAACAATGACTTCCATTCATTCGGCAGTTGTGGCACTCTTAATTCAAAGCCAATCCACCACGACAGGCTCAAGAAATGTTCAATATGCTGTCAACCGTTTTATGCCGTAAGTTCAAACCGAGAAATAGCATGTTCCACAACAGATCGGAGTATATATGCGCTGATGTTGCGAATGTGTTACGCAATGCGTGTCCAGTTCAGTTAAATTTGCAATCGGACCACTGAATACAACATAATTCAGATAACCCCACAGCCAGAAATTACAAGGATTAAGATCAGATGATGTTGGCGGCTAGTTTGTTGAAAAAAGACGGCTGACAATTCTATCATTTCGGAAATACATACTGAGAAGGCACTTAACAGGATGTGGAATGTGTGGAGGAGCACCTTCTTGCAGGAAAATTGTGCTACCCACACATGCACTCTATTGAAGTGCTGGAATGACATGGTTGCGCAAAAGAGATTCATAGCGTACACCATTGATGGCACAGGTAACAGAGATCCGCAGGACCTATCCCTTCGACAAAGAATAACCCTACGATAATTATACCGTAAACTCGCTCCACACAGTTACATTTTCCGAATGAAGCGGGACTGGTTGATATCCGAATGGATTTTCCTTTGTCCATATTCTGCAATTTTGAGTATTAACATATCCGTGGATATGGAAATGAACTTCATTTGTCCAAAAAATTTTCCATCGTTTCTTATTTTACATATCGTGACGCGTAAAGCGCCATCTATTGCTAAATATTTTTTGCTTCTGTCATACATTTTTCCCCATCTTCGAGTATACTCAGGTTAAATTTATTTAATTAATATTGTATTTATGAAAAAGTGTTTCGCTGTACTAATGTTTTTCTCGTCTTGAATTCCAATTTCCTTCAATCACTAAAAATTTTCTGATTGCATTTGTGAGAAATTTTAATGAAATGTATACTATAGCATTCTGCATAAATTTAACCCCTTTAAACATGCTGGAATATAAAATATTTTAAGTTACAGTAAAAAATATCTTTAAAGAGATATATCTCAAAATGTATTTTTTTTATATTGCGCGCATGATATCTCAAAAACTATTGAATATTTTGACATAACATTTTTGTCGAATATGTATTTTGCTATATTCTACAAATTGAATTACATTTTTGAACATATTTCTCCAAAGAAGTTTTTTTTGGGGGGTGGGCAAGAAAAGTTGAAATTTTTACTATTTTTAACATTTTTATTTTAAATTAGTATATAAAATAAAAATAAAATTTAAATGTTAATAAATTGAGATTCAATTTCTTAAACAAACTGTTTGGGTTACCGAGATACCCAAAATATTCTGTTTAGATAAATATTTTATCCGTAATCATGCGCGCAAGGTGACTTTCATTTTTTCTCCAAATATTATGCCCATATTTATTACTCTCTAAAATAAATACATACCAATATGAAGGTTTGAAAATGTGTATACTGTAAGATATATATTTTTCTAGAAAAAATAGTAAGTTAGTGAATTCCATTGTTTCAGAGATATACTGTATCGAATTTGACAGTTTTCCACCATTTTTTCGAGGTTTAAGAGTCGTATTTCTCCTTAACTTTTCTTTTCATTTCTGTGCTGTCTAAACCTATTAAGGTTTTGTAACGTGTGACATATTAAGCCATCCAAAAGATAAAAAATAACAACTGAATAGGAAGATATATTTCCAAACTGATAATAGGCATCTTTTAGACTAATAATAATAGTGATTATCAATCTAGTGAGCAAAGCAAAAAGCATAAAAAATAGTTTACTTATTAAATGCTCTGATATATTTTTCGATAACTTCGTTTTTACAATAATAGATATATTGTAATCTATGAAACAATATCACCAATGAATATTTTGACAAGATTTAGTTTTCATACAGAAAAATTCGTATTTAACAGCACTCATTACCAAGTGGCATAACTTCAATTAAGAAAAATAATAGATTTTATTTTTTAAATTGAAGTTTTCTCTCAACATTGATGTTTACATTTAATTGACTTATATTGATCTATAAACTACAGGGCGGTTAAAATTAAAGCTTCGTTGTGCAGAGAATCAGAAGGGGCCCGAAGTGATTTTAAGACCCAGGCAAGGCAGCAATTTCGCCCCTCCCCCAACCAACATATTTTTTGTAATTCTATAATCTCTGCATTCTAAATGCCAAACTTTTACTTAGAAATTTGCATGTTTTACTTGCAAATACGGCTTAATAATATTATGGTAAGAATTATTAAACTTCAGCAATATTTAAGATTATATAGTGGTCCTATTGAAACTACAATAATGTATTCAAAAAATTTAAAAAATGAATATAAAAATATGACTTTATTATTTTTTTTGCCTTGACACTCCCTCTTTGACACCATCCCGCACTTTGGCGCCACGGGCAGTTGCCCGGACCTCGGGCTACCTCTGCACAGCACTTTAGAAGGAAAAAAATGAAATATTGGTCATAAGAACGTCGCAACTCTGTGATCAGCATTTCAGAACGTTGAGAAAGAAATGACGCTAAAAAACCTTTGCTGGATACGACCATTTTTGACTTTGGAACTATTTGCTTTGCTTTACCTTCTTGTCATCAGTAAAATTAACATCTCGGAGTTCATGAAAATTCTCAGTACATACGAAATCCTTTACTATTATGTAACAATGTCAAACCTCATATGAATCCTGTACCTATATAACAACTGGTAATTCTTATAAATAATGACTATAATAAATTATTATACGATAATGAGAGAATTATGCCGATACCAGAGACAGTTTTGTCCTTTCTTCAAAACAGATTATGTTCGTTAACCAGTCGCATTCTGTATTTATAGATCCAATCAGATGAGCATTGCAACAATGTGAATCTTCAACGTCAGATTAAGTCCCAGACAAACTCGTATTCTTTAGTTCGTTCAGCAGACGAAGGGGTTGCGTAAAACAAGCCTGCCATATGAAACGCAGAAATGAATTAATCCTTCTGCTGGCGGTTCTTAATGACCCTTACTTCCCGCAATTGGATAAGGAATAGTCAACAAGTCGTCGGTTGCCAGGGCAACCAACCTGACGGTTGTCATTAATGCTGCCGACCCTTAATGATGTCTGAAGTTGCAGTTTTGGCAAGAAAAGCATGCGGAAGTTTTGAGAGGACATACGAAAGGATGACGAAAGGAATGCATTTGTTGTGAAGACCCTTTCTTAAGTATGACCAAATTTCTTGGAGTGATTTAAATCTTAGATGCATGTTAAAAAATTGTGCTCCTATGGCACTCTTAGAGTATTTTAATAAAACAATAAAAGTAAAAGTGCTGCCTTAGCGTAAATATTATCTAGAATAATATTCACTGTATTTTGTATAAAATTATCTTGCAAATCAAACAGCACTTTAAATAATATTCATTGAATTACCAACTTTATTAAATTATATTATTGGAAACTGATCGCTTTAATACAGGATGCTTCTTACATTATAGTTTAATAGAAATCCCATAAGAGTCAGTTTAAAAGACGAATAGATTTCATAAATTAATTCCCTTATAAGTCAGTGGCGATTAGAATTAAAGTATACATGTTTAAAACACTGTACTGAAAGTCTGTGGGCCTAAAGAGAGCCAAATCTGGATAGTATGCCCTTAAAGACAAAAAGAGTAAGTGACACAGGAATAGAATGGAATCAGTGGATAATAATGACTCTTCTGTATCTTAGAACCATTCACCTTACTTACGAGGTGGTATCAAAATCTGCGGGGCTAGTTCTGTAACACGCCAACAGATAGCAGCACGAAGCCGTACACACATTCACAGAGAGCATTAATACTCATAAGCATGTGTACCAAGAGACATCGTACTGTCTATACGGGTAACTGCGCAGCTCATGCTGTTGTTATCACGTGCGTTACCAATTTTGAGATCTCAACAAGAATGAAAAGCAAACGTGAAATTTTGTGTGAAACTCTGCAAATCTGCCACAGAGACGTTGTACATGATGCAGCAAGTTTATGAGGATGCTGCAATGAATCGTGTAAGGTATTTTGAGGGGAAAGCGCGCTGAAAGAGCGGAAAAGCATCTCTGGAATACGACTAGAGATCTACCAAGAATAGCAGAAGTTGCTTAACCTTTTAACTACCGAATTGGTATTTGCACGTTTTAGCGACCACCGAGATTTAATTGTCATTGCCAAGTAACCGAGATATATCACCAAGATGGTAATAAAATCTTGTCGCAAAAGGAAGACGGTTTGGCGATGCGAGAACATTTGTTTTGGGTACGTAGTGAGCCTTTTATTGGCATCTTACGCACGCGATGCCTGCGGCATCTGAAAAGGGCAAATTGTGCATGTGATGCCTGCGGCATCTGAAGTGGGTACCGGACAAATTTTTTAAACTTTAAAAACATCAGAGGCTTTGTTTTCATCAAAGCGAGAACATAGTAGCTACGCTTGCTCATTGCGTGTTCGGAATCCACATTTTTTAAAATTCCAAAATGAGCTCTCATTTCAAAACGTTCCCTCGTCAAAAAGTCAACAGGAGCGAAGAGCACGGTAGTCCTAAACAAATCCGTTCGGAAATTATCAGAACTGTAGAACACTGAACTTACGAGCCTGGTGAATTCCGAAGATCGCCAAGTAAGCTCGATGACCATTTTAGCAAACAAGAACCACAATTTTTTTTAATACTTAGATGCAACGTTTGAAAACATGTTGAGATACCTTTGAGCGAATTGCTATTTGTAGGCAAGGCTTTATTATTATATGATTCAACGTTTTAAATCTACTTAGTAAGCCCATTAGTTTGAGGAAATCGCAGGATGCAGCAGAAAATAGACTTTCTTCCAACCCGCGGAAATCGCGGATAAGGTAGTCAGAGGATTGACACGCGTCAGAAACGGACTTTAAGAACACATTTCAGAAGTGGCAATAACGCTGAAGTGCAAGGAGATTACTTTGAAGATGACTGTGTGTGTGGATAAACAAAGTAGTTTCTTTATAACAGAGCTACTGTTCAGCAACGGTTTCTGAGACTAGCACTTTTAGACGATTTTACACTGGAAAGGGGTGTCAGGCAATGAGTCATATGACCGCATTTCCGGAGTTCTTTGTTAGATCACGCTCAGTAAAATGTAAACATCACCCTTCCATTTCTTCACTTTCTCCCTATTTTGATGATGAAAATAACTCCGCACGGCGCATGCGCAAAAGCGCGGAGAGTTTCCGAATCCTTTGCTAAACAGTAGTCTAGAAACTTTTTCATACCCTTTGTATATGACTTAATTACATATAAATTTGGTTCTTTTATTTTATATTTTTATACTTTTAACAATTGTCATCTATTTCATTATTATACCTAAAATTTAAAATTAACATGCATCATAGGTATTCCTGAATTATTATTCGATGACGAAGGAATTACATTTATTATATGGATTATTTGCCCATATTTTCCTTTAGTTCACTTTTGTAAATTTTTTCTGCATTCGTCTCCCATCTTTTGAAATGCATGTGTCCTAGAGTTTGTGTTCTTATTACTAGTACTAGTTTCTTTGTTTTGTTTTTAGATCAATGGACAATTTCCATATCACGCAATTTACATATATTTTGTCAGCCTAAAATTACTATCATGTAAAAGTATATTTTACATGTTAACAGATTTTGATTTTTTAAAAATAACTTTTGAATTTATTTTCCAAAATTCAAATTTTAGATTCAATTACTGTTATCGAATTTATAGAGTTTCAAAATTTATAATAACACCATTTGCAATAAAAGAACAACACATGGAACAAACTCAAAAATTTGCTCCAAGCTGGTATTTTGAAAGCTGATTAATTTTACATGGAAAAATTATACTTCCCCATGACAATATTCATCCACTAACGCTAAGCTCAAAGAACGAATGAAGATAATTTGCAATTGAATTTCTGAACTTTAGGGATCTTTATTCGCAGAAATGTCAATATCTATAAAGCAAATATACACAGAAGGCGAGAAACTGTGTTAAGACACTGGGAACTGTATAAAGGTTCTACAATTTCGTAATGAATGCAATCATTGTGATGCTAATATTGATGGATAGATGCATTTATGGAGATGAGCTCATTGTTGCTTTAAGAAAGCAGAATTATTCGTAAACATTTAGGAAGCAGCCTGTATACTATAAATCGACTTTATACAAACTTGGAACGTAGTATGAATGTCATTTCTAAAGCCCTTTCTGAAATTTCATTTGCAAAATTGTAAATGATTCATTTATCTCAAAAGCATTTGATCTTGGAATTTGTTTTCCTAATAGGCAAATCATCACTTCACGCCTTTGTATTTGATTGCATTTTCTTGGATATTCTTCGTAAGAATGCATCATTGAATAGTAGTAGAAAATTAACTTCTGATACATAGAATGCATAATCAAACGAATGCTTTGCCCCTATGAGAAATTAACTCTGTTCTTTTGGATTTTGTCTTGAGTTATATATTTGGTAGAATATATTCAAGGATTCAAAGGCTTTTGTTATACATTGAAATTCGGTGCTACAGAGTATGTAATATAAAAAACGGAACAAGCGAAATTTCGTCAAATCAAAAATTACAACAAACACATATTGTAAGGGAAAACCGTTTTGAATTTTTGTTGAATAGAAAAAATGTGTAAAATGACAGCGTAATAATTATTATTAACATTTGAAAACAGAAATATGAAAAGTTAACCTTCATTCAAAAATTTAGATTAAAGTTTCTTCATTAAAATATTATTACGTTTTCTGAGAAATTTCGTTTTAGTAGAAGTCACCACACATCCGATCTTATCTATAAACATAAAAGCAATTTCAGATTACTGGCCAATATATATAATACGGAATTTAACCATTACGGATAAATAATTTTTGTCTGATAAAAGTGTAATTTTTTTCTACAGTTTGCCATTCTTAACCGTAAATTCTGATAGTCTTCATCAGTATGTTACATTTTAAGCTCCTGTTACGTGATATCGGTACCATCTAAACAATAATGCACTTTGGTTATTCTAGGCAATTACAAAAATTTCGTTCTCCACCATAGTTTTTATTTATCAGTAGAAATATTTTCCTCCAAACTTTGTTATAAACCTTGATTCATTTGTCATTGCGATGAACAACTTCCTATCGTATAAAAGTGTCAAGAGAGATAAGAGATCTTTTTCATTCGAAAAAAAATCAATGTGTTATTCCCAATACACTTGAAATGCATGGTATTAGACACTAAACCCCTGGGGAAAATACAATTATATACACTTAGAGCCTTACTTTTTGTGTATATTATGGTAACCATGGCGCAACTTGTTTTCAAATTTTAATCTCTTTTACATTTAGTCTGAAAAATCCTTATTGGAAGGGACAAACATAAGTGTTTGTTTAGTAGAATTTATTTGTTTTTAAGACGTTTTTCATCTCCGCTTTATTGTCCTTATTGTTTCGAAAGATCGAAAATATTTACCAAGAAATGGGAAAGTTATGTTCATATACATTTTAATCCGTTATTGTTGTTGTCTTGTTAAGTTTTTTGGTGTAACACCCAGCTTTGGCCATACTGCGCTAAACATTTCGTTAAAAACATAAAATTATAGAAGGATTAATCATGAGGAATTTTATGAAAACTAAACATTTTGCTGTAAAGGAAATTCGAACAAAAGTTATATACCAGTGAGTTTTGCTTATTTAAACCAGCAGGAGTGTTTCCTTCACACATTACTAGTATTGGGTGTTCCTGGCCTTCAGCCATTGAATACTGAAGTAAATCGAGTATGCATTTTGGACTTCTTCCCAATTTAATGCACATATGCAGTTAGAGTATAAAGACCGCTATGATATTTGTAACTATCAAAATATTTATACTTGTAAAATTATCTATTTCTAGAGTATTATTACAATATTTTTTTAAAAAAAGAAATTAATTAAATAAACAAATCGTTTGACCGTAAAAGAAATTGATTAAATAAACAAATCGTTTGGCCATAAAAGAAATTAGTTCAATAAACAAATCGTTTGGCCATAAAATAAATTAATTAAATGAACATAAATAGGTAAATCGTTGGGCCATAAAAGAAATTAATTAAATAAACAAATCGTTTGGACATAAAAAAATTAATTAAATAAACTAAGCGTTTGGCAATAAAAGAGATTAATAAAATCATTTTGAACCAATTTATTTCTATAGATAACAAAAGTAGAATGACAACGCTATATTTGTCTTTAGCGAACGTTGCCTAGGGACAAGGTAGAAGAAATGATTTTTAAAAATAATTCGTTGTAAATGAATGTAATGTGTGTGATGTACATAGTTGTGTAAATATTTTATGTTGGAAAAATATATGTTCTGTTTGGAAATTGTCAATAAATATGTTGATTTTATAAAGAAGCCATCATTCATCATCCATTACAGTACACCACATATCAAATTTAATCCATTCTATCTTTTTGCGATTTTGAGTTTTCGCAAGTTACACAAGCGGAAAGCCCACAGATGGCTTTTGCCCAAAATCTGAAACAGATCTTCAGTTTCTTCTTCAGCAGAACCCCTCACAAAATTTCAGTCATTTAACTTATTCCGATTTGGAGTTACCATATTTACAAACAGACATAGCAACATAATTCTAAAAATGCGTTTTTCGGACTCTGGAAGATATGAAGTGTGGTGGTTCCTTAAAATTTCGAGATAGATTTTTAGAAGATAGCAGTACTTTCGCTTGGTAGATTTCCAATGCGAGTAAGTAAAATGGCAATTCAAGGGATTTTCAATTAGGGGCAAACATTTTAATTAAAGAGAAATAGAGAATGACATTTAAAATCACAAAAATGATTGGGTGGGCTTTTTCCCCACAATGCCTTACAGATTTAAAGCTGATGACTGAAATAAATGAATGCGACAAGAATTAGAAGCCACAATTGACTAGTGGTAAGTTTTCGGCTTTGGAACAGGAGGGTTCCAGGTTCGAACCCCGATTTCACTGAAGATCTACCGTGTATGTGAGCCTGTTGTACACTAAATCGTACGTAGTTGGTTAAAATCCCCTTCACCCACATGGTGCAGTGGTATTTTTTTTAGATTGTTGTAATGGGAAGGACTCAAAAAAGACCTATAATAATGGTATAAATACAGATACGTAGGACGCAGAGAACGAAATTTTCCGAAGAAAAAAAGTGATTCGATGTAGAAGGTGATTCTATATTGCCAGTAGATGTTATATTCTCGATGAATGATTATCAATTTACCTTTTATATTATTTACATTTTTATTCCTTAAAGATGAATTCGATTCAATTCATACATATTTTATTCAATTTCTTTCGGCGAAATTATGTAGAGCACTCTAATTCTTAAAATGATATTTTTCAGTCTTTATAGAGCTTTAAAATTAAGTACAAAATAAATGTTTTCTTTTTTTGACCAGCTCTTAAAAGTTTGACCAAACCTGCTGCATATTCATCTAGATTTATTCATCAAAGACATTCAATTGACAACTGGCTCGCACACGATGACTACATAACGATAGTTCTTGCTTTTCTTATCATTGATTTTACTTAAAGATTACGAGATTAGGTAAAAGATAGTATTATACATTCTTACAGTACATAAAAAGAAATAATTCTTCAATGGATTTAGTTAATATGGTAGTCTTTTAAGACTCGAAATCCTCCTATATGACTCCTAGGATTCTCACAAAATGTTTTACGGTGGCAGAAGAAAGCCGCGATAGCAGACTATTCCTGTGCATGGTGATAATGAACATCGACCAAACCGTATTATTCCGCTGCTGGTGTTAACCTCTGACTGCCGAATTTTTAAAGTTGCAAATTAGATTCGACGTTCGCAAACATGTTCCGTTTGATCGAAGCGAATTGTTACTTATGTTCAAGGCTTTATAAGTATAATACGATTCAACGCTGTAATAGTACTAAGTAAACACAACAGCTTGCGAAAATCGTAGAATGAAAGCAGAAAATAGACTTTCTTCCTACCCGTAGAAATCGCGGGTTAACTGACGGTCATCGTGGGCGGATTATTCTGCTTTCATATGCAAGTGGGTTAGGTGTGTTATATAGATTTTGCATAGTAAAAATATGATCACCTGAATCTTCGTTCCCTTCATGGAAAAAATTCAACAAAAGAGAAATTTCTAAGAAAAAAAATTAAAGGAGAATCGAATTTTTAGTCCGAAAGGTAATAAGATAATGCTTTATGCTTGATTCATCTGTTTTTATAGAATTTTTAAAAATTTACTCTTCAATATATCGCAACGACAAATTGCGCACAAAAAATGCAATTAATATAATTTTTTTATTTAATATAATTTTTGATTAAAAAGTGAGAGATGCGTTGTTATCAGATTATGGTTGTATACTACAACAACAATTATAACTATTTTAATATAGATAAAGTCAACGTGGTTATGTTTTTTATGTATGTATGTATGTATGTTCCCCAACTCCTCCTAAACCACTAAACCGATTTCAACTAAACTTTGTATGCTTATTATTTAAGACAAGGTGAAAATACCTGTCACCTTTTCCAAGCGCAAAGTAAATTAAACAGTCAGTTAATTAGAAATGAATCGAAACCGTTTTCCGCTGTAAGCTCTGATCAAATTACCCCCCCAAACAATATTTTTATACCATTTTAAAGTTCAAAATTGTATCTTTTTAATGATATAAATTTTATATTTGTAACATTTTTCTTCAATTTTTATAATTTTTTTAAAAATTTAATAATTAATTACATTCAGACGATTTAAAATAACGCAAATTTATAGTTACTTGCTACATTTCTAGGAAACAGTTATACTTTGAACTAATTTACCATTTTTGCTTATTTCTATTCGAAGCTTTTAAAAGACCCAGATTTCAGTTAATTGGAAATTAAGCAAGATTTTGAAATTTTCCGTGATATTTTTTAAAGATATGTATTACCTCACAAAAACTATTTTTACACCATATTAAAAGTTAAAAAATTAGAAATTCATGACACAAGTTTCATTTCCCTTCAATTCGCTGCCCTCATTTTAATATTCATGTTTTGAAAAATTAAATTGTGTATAAAATTCACAATTTGTAACTTTTTTTTAATGGTGAAGAACAATAATACATAAGAAGAACTGTTGCTAGATCACATTAGTAGAATTCTCGATGAAGACTAATTATTTCAACGCTTTTTCTTAATGAAAACTTTACTATCTAATTAATTCTACCAAAAAAACTGTTAAAATCTTTCTTATACAGCAAGACATATGAACCAAGTTTTAAGTACCTCTGCAACAAATATTAATAACTTATGAAGAAAATAAGCTATCGGCGGTTTTTTAAAATCGTCTGGTACATTGATATTCTCATTTTAATAAAAACTGTTTCAGACGACAAAAGAATTTTGGGTATTGTAATTTTCTACAAAAAAAGCAGCTTTTACATCAAAAATATTAGACAGGAAAGTATTTTAATCCCGAGCAACGTCGGGCATAACAGCTAAGATATAATAAGACACAGTTAACTTGAAAAGAAACAATGGTAGACTTCAAACATCTGAATACAGTATAGAGAAAACATAAATTCATGAACAAACAAAGGAAAGGTGATGTTCTTTTAAATAAATTTCGAACTAATACCCTTCCTACTAATAAGCTCCTTCATTGATTAAATATCTTCTAACTGTGAATTTTGTGTCCACGCAGAAGAAACTATATCACACATCCTTTTACATTGCTCAATATTCTGTGATCGTTCCACGACTTCAGCTCTTAAAAGAAATTCAAGATTTGAACCCTGTTTACTTCGATACATCCCTACAAAGCCTGTTAACGGGTCTATTCTGGCACAACGGTTGGGTTGGGAGACGTCACTTTTTCCGCATGTTAACAACGGGAAAAGGACGTCTCTCAACCCAACCGGGGGTACCAGAACAGACCCCCAAATCTTAACATGAATGCCGAGAGCTCTCTAAAAATTCTTCCTGTCTTGCAACCGCTTCTTGTTTGTATTTTTCCTCGTCATTTTTTTTGTTTAATTGTTTTTCCTCTTGCTTTTGCTATTTCTTTTAAATTTTTTTTCATATTTTTGCTAGTAAATCTATTTAATTTTTTTCTCTTCTTGTTGTAGCACAAGTAACGATGCCAAGCTTGTGCTTGTAGCAAAAGTTACAGCTATGTATAATAAATACATAAATAAAAATAATGGCGCATCCATTTGAAAACTGTAGCATATTTATTTATTTATTGTACAGATATGTAACTTTTTCTACAAGCACACGCTTGTCATCGTTACTTGTGCTACAACAAGAGAAACAAATTAAACAGATTTACCATCGAAAATCTGAAAAAAAAAATACGACGGGAGTCTGTCTCTGCGGAACAGCCGCTGGGATTGAGGGGCGTAGACTTACTTACCTTACTCAGCTGTGACATTCTGTGACTAAAGTAGCTCTATGTGACTGTTAACTAAATAGTCTATAGTGACTATTAGTCTAGTGTGACTATGTGACTCCATGTAAATTTCTTCGTGGTTTTTACCAACTTTGCAACTCGACTATGAATAAACCGTAATTACAAATTCTAAAATTATTTTTGGAATCTTCAATGTATACCTTTCTCTGTCAACTGAAACTAAAACCAACTCTCTATGTTATTTGGTTTCGGAGCTATAAGCGTTTAAAAATACCACGAAAAGCGCCATAATTTTTTCCTTTCCCGACACACCATTAGACCACTATGGAGAGACGTAAGTCTACGTCAAAACTTTTAAAGAAACAGCAAAAGCAAGGGAAAAACAAAATAAAATGAGAAGGAAAAAAGCGAACTAGAACCGGTTGCGATACAGAAAGAACTGTAGCATAATTATTCTACAAAATCAAAAATGAAATAATACAAATCGTTGCCACCAGAAGAATCACAAATAAATTAAAATTTAATTGAAAAATATAAATTTAATTATTAATTTATTATTTTTTCATTTTCACTAGATTTTCCAAGTATCGGGAAAGATTTAAAAAATTCTTTCCATTTTCCTGCACGTGATAATATTTTTTTCAGCGAACATGAGATATTAGATCGAATTCGTTTAGTAATGCGCTATCGAAATCTGGATTGTGTAATTCGATAAGATATTTTATATTGGCTTTAGTGTCCTAATGTTCTTCTGGCAGCATGAGTCAAAGACCTCTACCAGTATTCAGTTCATCTTTTTAAACATCTGAAGGAAAAAAAAACTGATGTTTTGCCACCTTTGCAGATGCTTCATTTTAGTAGGAATTTTAGAAAATTGGCATGTAACATTTCATTAATTCTCTAATATCTGAAAAAAGTCACCTATTAAAAATAAAGCATCTTTTCTCTTAAATGAATTTAGTTAGAATTTCCATTATATATTTTATAAATGAATATTCTTGAAGTATCATCATTTTGAAGAACCATGTAACATCGATAAAACTCCAACTAACTAGAAATTAAATTTTTCAGAAAAAGGAATTTCTTGTTTGGCAACATAGGACTGTTTTGTTGTTATTCTAAATAATTGTTTTGTCCAGGTAGACAGGGGGATTACAGCCTTTGTTGCTTCAAATCCCATAACTCCTATCATTCAAGGTAGACAGTTGGTGGGGATTACAGCCTTTGTTGCTTCAAATCCCATAACTCCTATTATTCAAGACAGTTGGCACGACTTTCTTATTTGAAAAATTGCTGCATATTCCAAATTCATGCTACAAATTATTGTGAGTTAGATAAAATAAATTACTTGCGAAGAATCAGTCGTTATTGATCAGCTCTCAGAAACTCTGAAAGAATGCCGAAAGTATCTCAGAAGTACTTAGATTTTATGAATTCGCCAATTGGCGATAAGGATATAGACTCAATCCCTGGAATCAATGAAGCTATGTCTAAAAAACTAGCTGCTCAAGGATACGATAAGGCATGGGTACTTCTTGGACAGTTCTTGGTACTCAAGAAAAATAAGAACTCTTTCTTGGTTTGGATGAAAGAATTTTGCGGAGCTACAAATTATGGAGCATCATTGTGCTATCAGTGCCTGTCAGAATGGTGTGATATGTATATTTAAATTTTTATGTGTAACTGACTGTGTCACAATTTATAAATGTTTTATAAAATCGTTTTTTAAAGACAATATGGTTTTGTAAATCTTTCTTTTCAAAATAATTCATATTAATGTTATGCCTAAGTACCACTGTAAATTGCTACACAGTTTTGTTATGATATATCTTACTATACTGGGCAATATTCGATTATTACATGATATTGGAATATTGTACAAAATATTTGGGTTAGACTCGCGAATAAGTACCGTTGCAAAACGTTCGCCAAACTTGAATTTTTGGTTGAAATCTAGAAGTTGATACACACTCTTAAAATGGCGCCAAGTCGCCAAAGCTAATGCAGATAATACCTGCATATGGTTTTGGCGACTTGGTTCCAATGATATGCAGCGATCAGTGTCTTGCTTTGGCGATTTGGCATCGTTTTAAGAGTGTGTACCAACTTCTAGATTTCAATCGAATTTTTTTTTACAAGTGAAAACTCTCAATATTTGATATTAGATTTATGATATTTAAGACGGTTATGATAGCTGCCATCATAACGGTTGGCGAACGAGTTTCAGATTTGGCTACGGCGTTGTACTGTATCCTCGAGTTTTGCCTACCTCTGTGCTGCTAAAATTATGCATCAGTGGCTAGTTTAATGTCTGCTGCGGGTCACAAAACAGCGAGATCTAGATTGGTTACTTTTAAGTTATGTTCTATCATGTGTAGGGGGTTTCTACTGGAAAATTTATGGTACAGCTTTGATATACGCCATCACTGGCAATAATTTTGTTTTGGCGACTTTTTTCAACAGTTTCTATATTGGCTCCCCCATGGCGATATTTGGTTTTGGAGATTTAAAAATACGATGTTCGGTTAGGCGACAAAAAGTCGCCAATAGAAGATTATCGCCAATGATATCGTATATCAAAGCTGCTCCAAATTTATCATCGAAATTCAAAGGTCCCAAATAATAAATATGGTATGGATGTCCGGAGAGCAGATCGCCCGACAAGTACCTCTTCTAATACGAGGCATGTTTTAAAATGTTTCCAGTGTTGTTGCAAACCGAGACAATTATCAATGAAATAAAATAAAATTGTTTATTTTTCTTTTATTCCATTATGCTTAAGTATTCCCTTTCGCACTTTGTAGAATTTTTTAATTTAGTTTGCTTTAAAGGTGATGCTTAGTACCATTTTTGTATCAAGCCAGAGTTCCCACTATGTCAATTATAACCATATTTTAATTCTACCGAAGCTAAATTATAAAACCCTAGATAAGGGATAGTTCTAAATATACAGTGGCTCCCAAAAGTGTTCGTACACTTACGATTTTCAATGAAATAGGGTTCTAACATTAATTAAAATTAATATTTCAGAATAGGTATTTAATAATAAGATCTATCATCTATTCTTAACAAAACTGCATAAAATATTTTTAAAACAGAGTAAAACTTTATTTTTAAGAAATAAATAATCAAAAAGTAACAAAAACTTTATCTCGCAAAAGTCTTCGTACACTTTAAAATAATCTCTACATATTAGTAAATATTCTAATTTTTCGTTAAATTAATATTTAGGAGGATATCCTTTAGCATCCACAATAGCTTTTAAACGTTTGGCAATAGATTTCACTAGTTTTTTTGTAATTTTTGCATCAATGTTCATCCATCCTTCCATCATTACTGTTTTTAGTTCGTTTTTTGTTTTAATGTCGTGTTTTCATACTCTAACCTCCAGTTCTCTCCAAATATGTTCTATTGGGTTTAAATCTGGCGACTGAGGTTGTGTTTTCAAATTTTGTGGACAATTATAGAGACACCAGAGGCGAACGTTGTTATCTTGATAAAAAAACAAAATTGTTTCCACTACCCAAATTTTGGCTGATAATTTTAAATTGTCTCTTAAAATATTTAAATAAAGAGCATGATTCATTATGCCATCAATAAATACAAAATTACCTAGGCCTGATGCTGACATGCACCCCACACAAGGACACCTCCACCGCCATATTTAACTGTTCCAACTAAGTGCTTGGGATTAAGTTCATTTTTTCTTCTCCATACCATTATAGGCCTATCAAAAATGTTAAATTTGCTTTCATCTGCAAATAAGACATTATTCCAATACGTTTCGGGTTTATTTAACATTGATTTTGCGAAGGAAAGCCTAAGCTTTCTGTTTTTCGCACTAACAAAAAATTTTCTACGGGCAGAACTCCCATTTAATTCAGCTGCTTGAGAACTCATCGAAGAGTTTCAGGTGAAATTGAAGTAGAAAATTTTTCATTAAATTCTGCAGAAACTTTTAAAGCACTCAAACGTGGATTTTTTACAAATTTTCTAATTATAAATCTCTGATCATGTTTCGTTAACTTTGCCGGTCGACCTTTTCTTACCTTGTTTTCGATCCAATGTTCTTCTTTAAAGCGTTTTAGCACATACTACACTGTAGAATGGGATAAATTAACTAATTTAGCGATATTCCGAACTGATTTACCACTGCTATGATGAAAAATAAACAATTTTAGAATGCTGATTGTTGTTTCTTTATGACTACGAGCCATTTTTAAATAATAAATAGAATATTACGGTGTTAGCAAGCAAAAATTAAAGCCAAACGATTTTTTAAATGCCACCACAATGTAAAAATAAAAATAAAGCGACAGACGATAATTTAAATTATGAATTTATCCGAGAATATTTCAGTGTACGAAGACTTTTGTGAGATAAAGTTTTTGTTACTTTTTGATTATTTATTTCTTAAAAATAAAGTTTTACTATGTTTTAAAAATATTTCATGTAAATTTGTTAAGAATAGATTATAAATCTTATTACTACATACCTATTCTGAAATATTAATTTTAATGAACGGATAGAGCCCTATTTCATTGAAAATCGTAAGTGTACGAACACTTTTGGAAGCCACTGTGATTTCGATGCCGTTGAAGAAAGAAATTAAAGATACTACTGAAACGTGTTCCAACTTCTTCTATCATACTTTGAAATCCAATTGATGGTGCAAACAATATTCTTCAAGTATATTCAAGTATATAACTGGCAAATTTTTCATCTCATGCCGATTGGAAAACTACGATGCTCTGGTGGTAAAGCATTGGCTTTGGAATTGTTGGATCTGAGTTTGAGACTAGATTTCTAAAATCTCCTGTACATTGAAGCTTAATGCACGCTAATTCTGTCATTGTAGGTGAAACTTTTGGTTGGTATATAAAAGTTGGAACACACGCGATTTCGTCGCCAATATGGTTACCTGAGGAATCAAGCGGATTAGTTCCATTGGCAACCCATCGGCTAGATCGCTTACGTCATGGCAAGCGTTTCGCGTTTTTGAGTTGTTTACATACTACGCGGATTTTTATAAAACTTAAAAATATTTCTTAAATATTTAATTAAATAATAAAATATATTTTAATTGGGATGATTTTAATTGTAAAAAAATTACAAATAGAAATCGGGTTTATTTAGTGATTATATATTTTTCCGATCACATAATTGAGAGATTTTCTTTGCTTTATAATAAAAATCGTTTGCATGGAATTTTTGATGTTGCTTGGTCATATTTTGGAATTAAACATTTGGTTGGAACGCTGTCTTCACCTGCGCGATGGTTTCCGTGATGCACCTATTTTTCTTTCTTATGTATTTAGAGCGTTTCCTATCAATTAAAAAATATTAAGACTCAGTAAGTTTTAAAATATTAGAACTCAATAATTCTTAATTTTTTACTATTGCTTGTTCTGCTGCTTCATTAGAGTAATTAAAAGAAGCGTATTTCGAACATTCACTAAGCTAGCAAAGCTACTAGGTTGCCTCTTTGCTGAAAGCGTAGCCGCTGATGTTTTTTCAGTTAAAAAAGTTTGCCCGGTGCCCATTTCAGATGTCTCAGGCATCGCGAGCACAATTTCTCCTGGTTCATTAGAATAATTTAAAGGAACAGATTCCCTACATTCAATGAGGTAGGAAAGTTAGTAGTTGTGACGGGAGTTAGTGCAAGGACAAACCACAAACGCAAATGGGTTCGAAAAAAGATTGAAATTTAAACGATAAACTTTTAACTGTCACTGATGCACGTTTGCTTACTATTAGTATTCATCTTGCTTTGGCGACTCCGTGCCGTTTTAAAGGGCCTTATGCTCCGTTTGGGTTCGAGAGTATAGAAAAACAGCTGTGGAGGAATAAACAAAACGATCGGCCTATAAGTGACTCAGAAATAAAAGCAGTTCTGAGTCAGCTGTTTAAGATTGACCAATGGCTGCCGCCGGCAGGTCGCATAAAAACCAATCCCACTATAGGCGCCTATGGGAATGTCTTTTACCACGCCAAGTTGATCATTGTGCCCTCTAGAGTTTCCGTGTTTACTTCGATTGGCGCGAAATTGAGTTTTTTTTCTTCATCGTGTTTTGAAAACCTTCCATCTTTATTTACAATTAACAACTAATAACAACTTATTTTCAACTTTAAGACACTTAAGAACGAATTCATTCTACTTTAAGTCACACACATACACACACAAAAAACTACAAAGTAGAAATGTTTACATCTTTATAACAGATTGCATCTCTCGGTCGTCGTCGAAATAGAAATACTTTACAAAGCATTTCTCGCCAAAAAAGCGAAATATCGCCAAATATTGGGATCGAAAACACTCCCCATAAGCGTCTATAGTGGGATTGGTTTATATGCCGGCAGGTCAGGTGTCGGAGGATGTGACGTCACATGCATAAGGTCCATTAGAGTGCGTTCCAGCTTGCAGATTTCAACCAAACTTTCTATAGGAGATGTAGTGTGGTCAAATTTGCCTAAACTTCTTTATTGATGCAAAACACTTGCATGGATAAGCTACATCTGCTCTCAAATTGTTTTATGCGACCAGTTGATATAACTTGCAGATCAGAAATAAAATGCATATGTCGCTAGTGATTGCAGCCGTTATATCAAAATGTATGTGGTGGAAATGTGGTTTTTTACATGGGACATTTTGATATAACAGCGACGATGTTTGATAGTCATTACTAACTTCTTAACAGTGACTCCTTCTGTTTTGGGAATGTGTTGTATTGATTCAACTAAGAAATAATAGCCCATTTGAGATGCTAATGGATTACCGGTCATTTTGTATCGAGTTATAACCTCTATGAATGACTTAATTTTAGATTATAAGTGTAAAAATACCATAATTTGATGTAAAAACTGAGTTAGGGATACACTGGTAACAGGTTAACATAGAGTATGAGGACAGCTTTTAACATAGTACTACGTTCCTCCCATTGGGATCTCAGGAAGGAAATTGATTCATACGCCAAAACTCCACAAAACTTGGTATGGGAGATCTTCTACATCTCGGTAACTACATATGTTAAAAATATAATTAATGTCTTATTTTATACATAAAGGATAACAACAGAAGTTACAAAAAATAAATTGAAAAATCGTAATTGTAGTTCAGCGACTACTGAGTCGCAATTTGGGCAAAAATACGCATGAATTAGTGACGCGATCTTCTATATCTCGGTAACTACATACACTATATGCACAAAAGTACCCGGACACTTGCAGATTTTCACATTTTTTAGAATTTCTGCGGAATGGTTTAACTGATTGCCTTTAAACTTCGGACATTTAAACAATAAACAATAACTCACATTTTACATGGAAGATTCGGTCTTGAGGGCAATTAGGGGAGAATGGGTTAGTGGTTAGAATTTGCTGAATACCCATGAAGACTTATCAATTGCGTGAATAACTTAAATTCCAGCTAATTAGGCACTATAAATAACAAAATTTTATTACTTCAATTATATTATTTACATGATTATTAACAAGTTACATATTACAATTTTACGGCCAAACGATATTTTTAAATATATTTTTTTATGGTGAAACGATTTTTTATCTAATTTCTTTTCTTAAAATATTATAATAATTCTGCATATATATGTTTTACTCGTTACGAATATTAGATGTGTTCATGGGTATTCAGCAAATTCTAACCACTATACAATTCAATATAACTATTTAAAGATATAAGTTTTAAAAATATCAATTTATGTACAACCCGTCATCTTTCAGCTTCTCTTCGACAGGAGCTAAAATTCTGCTCCTTGTAATGCCGATTTCTTTCTGAATACTAATGATATTGAACTGAATTTTTTATATATAAGTTGCCCTATATATTTGGCTTTAAAGAAAAATTACACTATGTTTCGCGCATGCTCAGTAAAACATTATTTACTAAAAATGCTTATAATTCCTGCAATATTCAAACATTCTTTTCCAAATTCTTACAAAATGCTTCTCTAACAAGTTATCATCTTTTCTGTAAGTTTCGTATAGTATAACAGAAAACTCTGCATGTTATAAGCAAAAAACAGGTGGGAAAATTTGAGATTTAAAAAAAAAACCTTTATATCTTCCCAAATATTTGTGCTGAGTTTACGAAAATTCCTGTAAATATTATGAACATTAAACATTGCCATTTCTGAAAGATTCATCTTATTATCAGTATTCTTTGAAGGAGGGTGGGCCAAAAACTGTTTTTGTCTTCATCAGTTTGTAGACGGTCCCCTAATTGCCCTCAGGACCGAATCTTCAATGTAAAATGAGAGTTATTGTCTATTCTTTACATGTTAGAAGATTAAAGGCAGTTAGTTAAACCATTCCGGAGAAATTCTAAAAAATGTGAAAATCTGCAAGTGTCCTAATACTTTTGGGCATATAGTGCATATTAAAAGCATAACTAATGTCTTATTTTATAGATAAAGTGCAAAAACAGAAGTTACAGAAAAAACTTACTTAAACTTAAAAACTTAAGAGAAACTTCGGGAAACAAAAGAGTCACGCGAGTAAAGTAGTCCTACGACTTTTACATCAGCGACTGTTTGAAAAGACAGCCTCCCATCATTTTTATCTTAATGAGCTTTGTGAAGTTACTGAAAAGTATGTATGAAATTGGAGAATTCGAATTTGAGCAAGTTATTAAAAGGAAAGGTTCAAATATTCATAAAAGCTTAGGCTGTCTCAAAAATGAGGATTTAATTTATCTTTATAAGCACTCCCCCTACATGGATGAGTTGCCGCCAGATAAGTGAGCGGGAACTAGCTTCCCTTGGGGTTATAGTAATGGTGGTCTCTGGGTCCCTCCACCAGTGATAGTACGTACCTCCTTCGGAGGGGTCGGGCAGTGGCCCGGTGATGGGCTCTCCGGCCTCAGTGCTCGAGCTATTGCAGCGGCTGTCATTCAAGTGACCCTAATGCTTCAGCAGGGTGGGGTAGATCCAGTGTTTCTGGAAATCTTTATAGAGATTTGTTTATTTGATTAACTAAAATCTAAATCTAATTGTATTTTCAGTCAAAATTCCGGAAAATGGAATACGATAGAAAAAGATTAAAAGATATTAATGCTATAGATGCAGAATTGCATAAAATGGATATCACAATTACAAATACTTTTTACAAAAAGAACTTATCGTAGCAGTTTATATTTCTTAACATGTTCGCAATTGATATTTCTTTGAAACGCGATTCCATTTCAATTTAAATCTCGAGTCAAATTAATTCTCGAGGATATAAAGTCTTTTTTCTCTTTGTTCCGATGTATGTTTTTTTCCAAATCCAATGAAGTGTGAAATTAAAAATGAGATTTCCGCAATTGTTTCGGAAGATGAAATGAACAAAATATTGAACGCTGTTCGAACGTTAAAATTCAGATTTTTCATTAAATTCAAAAGCGTTCTTTCTTTCAATTCGCTTCAAAAGCTTTGTATTCAAAATGAGGAGAACAAAAAAGGCTGTTTTTTGTTTTCATGTATTGAAAGTTTCTTAGTTTTAATTTTAGTTGTGAATGGAAAAGAAATTAAATCACGGAATGGGTTGAAAGAGACATCGAACTTCATTTAAAGAATTTTACTAAAACTCTAGCTTGCTTATTTTTATCATGTCATATTCAAAGACTTCATTTTTATATCTTAGTTTATTTGGATGTTTATACAAAAACGTTCCTATATTTTTAAAAAGATTTCTAAATGAAAAAGCATAAAAAGTTAACGACTAATTACGATTACATTTAAAAATATTAGCATGTCACGTGCAAGAATACTGTAGAAGTTTGAGCAATTTGCGTGTTATATATGTTGGCGAAGCAGCAGAAACAAATATTAACAAATATTTAAATTTTCAGTTGAGTATTATTTAACTATTTTATGGCAACGCTCCAGATTGATTGAATAATTTTTAATTCATGCATTATTATTTAAAGCGCCTCAATATCATGATACCACTTTACGCAAGTGAAACTTGATTGGCTAATCGGATCACGTCATCGGTCATATGGATTTCTCGCCAATATTTTAGTAACCATTTTGATTTTGAATGTGCGCGTTGTTTTGAATTATTAACTTATGATACTTTAAGTTTTCAATGAGCAAGCGAAGCCTCGAGGTTCCCACTTTGCTGCTACTGAAGCCGCTGATGTTTTTTTAAGTTAAAATTTGTCCGGTACCCACTTTAGATGTCGCAGGCATCGCGTGCACAAACAAAAGGTCATGTGATCTGACAAACCAGTCAGATTAGATTGGCGTAAAGTGGTATCATTAGTTTTTTTTTTTTTGTTTCATTTCACAGAAGCCCATTCATTAATTATTTGTGTGACAATATTAGGTTATAGAAATAGAGAGAGAGATTCTAATAATACCTCCTTTATAACAAATTTTTTTTGACACGCTTTTACCATGTTGACTGTTGATCACGCACTTTGAGTCATGCCTGTGATTAACGCTACTTTCAATCTAATTTATATGGCCCATTTGTAGTTAAGAGATAGCAGAGAAGGAGTCATCTAAATAGATAGATGGTTAGAATTACAGACGTGAGTCATGGCGGTTAACGTGTTAAAGTATTTGGAAGTTGAACCCATTCACTGTCAACTACTACGTAGGTGGTTCAAAAGTAAGGTAACAAATCCTCTGAGAGAAAAGGTTTATTCACGAAATCAAAGAGATAGACAAAGGTAAAAAGGCACTGGAACATATTACTTTTGCACATAGTCACCATAGTTGTTGATACATTTGGGCCATCGGTAAACCAATCTATCGAAACTGGCATAGAAGAGATCAGGGTCCAGATCGAGGAGCCACTTAATGACGGCTTCCTGAACTTCGACATCGGTTCTGAAGTGGAACCTGCCAGGTCCGAAGAGATGGAAGTCACTAGATTTGAGATCCGGGCTCTAGGGAGGATGTTCAAGTGTCTCTTTCTTCGGGCGTGATCGACAGTTCTGCAAACCTGTTTTCGTGAGAGAAAATCGTGTTTCTACACCTATTTTCGTGACATTACGCTTGTTCCGTAATCTTCTACTAGTTGGCGATGAAATTCAGTTGGGGATATTTTCTTTAAACGCAAAACCTTACTACACTTTTTACATCAATCGCCGACCATGTATCCGTCAACGCCGTCATCATCTAACAGAGATTTCGGAGCGCTACGGCACTACTAAATACCGGTGGTGTTTGAATGCTGTAATCGTCTATTCTACAATTTAGACATGGAATTTAATTCGAATGGGGAATTTGTGCACTTGTGAAATCTCTTGTTACCTTAATTTTTGAACCACCTACTTAGATATCTCGTAGTATATACCTAGAGTCTTATTGTTCTAGATGTTGCTGGCAGTGAATGAGTTAAGAAAATTATTCTGATTCAATTCTAAACTAATTTTTATATGGCAAAAATGTCAGGAATTTAAATGCGAGCAAAGCACTGCATAGTGTAGGGTAAGATACTACACTCTTTAAAAATTCTAATTTTTTTTTACCTTTGCATGCTAAGCTTTTGCGGCTTTGAGAAATTATTTTTCGTTTTTAGATTATATGGATGTTCGTTACGTGATTTGAACCTTTAGTAGTTACTTTCACTCAAAATAACAAAAACTGGCTATATCACCATAGAAACAGAACTGAAAACAACCCAAACGCCCGTTTGAATAAAATTTTTCGAATCCTTTCGGTTATAAAAAAGAAAAGATACTATTTATTCTACTCAATTAATTTCAACTTTGCATCAAGCACAATACTGAATGCTCAAATTAATCCGAACTCTAGATGATAATTTTTTTAAATTTTTAAATAAATTATAAATCTGATAAAATATATTTTGTTTTCACAAAAGAAAATATATTTTTCACCACTTCCGAGCCGCTGAAATGTTGTTGTTCAAATCAGCGTTCAGATAACATTATCTCATATCAGATATGGATGATGGATGGGTTAATTTTTTGCGAGGGAACAGAAGAATAGATAACGGCATAGGAGGTCTAAAGATATACAAATCTTTCTAAGACTTGAAAATTATTGACTGCTTTTTCCTATTACTCCACTGAAATCTCGTTTTAAGAGGAGACCATGGATTTCGCCTAGTCGTAATCTTAGGCTGGACAATCAGGAACGCACCACTCCACTCAAATTCGAGCGCTACCCACCCAAACTGGTCTTCAGTGCAGAAAACCGATGAGAATAGGAGCGGAAGGTTGGATATTCGACCAGACTGGATATTCAACAGCTCCATTTCGACTTCAGGGGACGTAGATACATGGGCTTGGGGAAGAGTAAGGCTCTTTCTCTCTAGTTACGAACGCACCTCTCCACGCAAATTCGACCGCTCCCCGCCAAAGCTGGTCTTCAGTGGAAAAAACTGATGGGAATTGGAGTTGAAGGTTGGATATTCGACCAGTGTGGTTCCATTTGGACTGTCGGGCTATAATTACTATAACGCGACAGATGTAGATACACGGGGAAGAGAAAGAGTAAGGCTCTTTCGCTCTAGAGGAAATAGGAACAGGCGGATGTTCGCATTTTGAAGGTGAGCTGAGGAGTAGGTGCTGTAGGTGGTAGGGGTAATCCCGTAGCGGATGGATTTGCGTTGGGTGGAGTCGACGTGAATGACCTCCATAAATGGATGGGCTAAAAATGGAATCGTGTGCAGTGCCGCCATGTTATTTGTATGGAGTGGAGTGATCGTGAATGATGTGCTTAAATCTGGTCATTCACGACCACTCCTTGTCAAAATTTAGAAAGCGATCACAATTGGCGTCGCACGTGAAAAGAGGTCTAATAATCAAACTTTCTCAATTTCCATTACGCCATTTGGATTGCGCGTTGGAAATGTTGTGGGAGAAAATTTTCGTGTGTCCGTGCGAGAGGGTGTTGGAGACTTCGGCTCATAGTAGAAGATCAGAGTGACTGTTAGTACACGAATTCGAGTGGCTTGGAGTAGTCGTGAATTGCTGGCCTAAATGGATGGGCTAAAAATTGGAACGGCGTGGAGTGGTCGTGAATAGCCAACCTAAAGGTAAAATAAAGAAGTATACATGCATTTTTCAGTAATGTTTGATGCATTTCTGCATATTTTTTATTTTTTTCATTACTTTTTTTATAACCGGTTGCTAAAACATTGAACTTCAGACGTTCGAAGGTTTTTCTAAGGGAAATATATAATTGCACTTCAATTTAGATAGTATGCACTTGGTACATTGAACTATAATTCGGATACTTTGCACTATAATTCGAATACTTTGCAATATAATTCGAATACTTTGCACTATAAATTTGATACTTTACACTTGGATCATGGAACTATAATTCGAATACTTTGCACTATAATTCGAATACTTTTCACTATAAATTTGATACTTTACACTGACTGATCATGGAACTATAATTCGAATATTTTACACTTACAAATTTTATACTCATAAATTTTATGTTTCTTGCATTCATAAATTTTATACTTTACACTGTTTTATACTTTACACTTGATTGTTCATGGAACTATTTCGAAATACTTACACCGAATCCAATTACTGGTTTGCGGTATCCAAAATTACCTTTACCCATAAATTTGATATCAACCCTTGCAAATTTTCACTTTGTATTACATGGAACTATAAATTGAAATATTACTGTACTCAAACTCAATTTTAAGACATAGTATCAATTTTAAATTCAAGGATTGCTTAACCTAATAAAAAAGGAAATAAAAATATAGATATTAGTAAAAAAATCATTACAAAATGAAAAGGTTTGGAAATGGTTGGAAGTTTGAATGATAAAAGTTACTTTGGTATAAAGTAAATAAACACATAAACTAATACACAACAATACTAATTCAGGTTAAAAAAGCATTTGGCCTGTACAATGACCTCCTCTACGTTTCAGCCCAAGAAGTAAATATTTAACTTGTTGGTATTTCTCTTACCCAGTAAATATTAACATGCCTAAGCTATGTTTCAAATATAAACAGGGTACGAAGAAAGTGTGAGCACATGTAACTGAACGAAGTACAAATGA